>BGPR01011906.1:0-30696 GCA_013235015.1 Araneus ventricosus
TATTAAATTTTAGACCAAATTTGTCAGCAGAGCAGAGTATTTAAAGTACTCGCAGCAAATCTTTGATTTAATGTCGTCTGCTTTAATGGACAGAATATGACTAATGTTCTTGAGCATTTTTTCACCCTTGTTTTCTTGAGTTTTTTTAAACCTTCTGATGCGTTGTTGTAAATGCAGTCCAACCCCGGTACGAGTTTTTCGGTTAAGTCATGAACATCTATTGCTATTTTGTATCTAATTACATTATGTAATTCTGAAATTTTTGAGTGTAAAACGAATTCTCTCAAAACTCGCTTTGTAGGCTACAATTATGTTCTTTATTAACCCTCTTAGCGGCTAGCTATTTTGATGTACTAGCTTCCAAGTCTTGAAAATTTGCTTTTAAATTGAATAATTTGACCTTTATTGCATTTGGTCAAGTCTTTGAAATCTTAAGAATATTTTATCAATGGTAGTTTAAGAAATTATACACATGGACATGAGTATCTGCTTCTGAACTCAATATGAGAAACTGAAAAATATATGTGAAGCGCTTAGAGGGTTAAAGTTAACCCTCTCCGTCAGGCGCAATATTCCCACCGGTGAGTTCGAGCGCACTGCTTCTGACAGGCAGAGGTAAACCATATCGTAGTTAATATTGTTAATACCCATTAATGTAAATTTTAGCACTCTTAAATTAATCACTGACCTTCTTGGGAAGGCTTAAAAGAAAAAAGTGGGAGATATCGTTGCAAAAAATCTCGCCTTCGCAATTATTATACGTGTACGTACAGTACCTGTTTTTGGGATTTGCGATTTCAGAGGCATTTCGGGTAATCCCGGTTTCGGTTAACCCGAGTTCGGTTTACCGGGGTTTTTCTGTATATGTGGTATGTATTGATATTACTCATTATGTAATAGCATTACGTATATTAAGTATTTTACTTTATGGAGCACAATTTACAATGTAATATCTTATTTTGACAGTATTGTTCATAACACGTTTCACTATTTCGTCACAATTATCTGAGTTTATTGTATTCTTATTTTTTTCTTATAAATTGGGTCTCCAAGAGAATGCTGGAGTCATTAGCTTTATTACTGGAGATATAATATGTGACTAAAATTTGAAGAATCAATAAAAATGTACCGAATTTCATTACAGCAATAGGAAGTAGAATTATGAAGCTCAGTTAAAAATGTTTTAAAAATATTGTGGAAATTAGAGTAAAAATAGAGCCAGAAACAAGTAACTTTGAAATCATTCTCTATGTTGCATTTTGAATAGCAGGACGTTTAAAACTGAAGTTATTAACATAAAGAAAAAAAAAACTTAATTCAGTTTTGTACAGATAAAAACAGAATTAACTTTTAATGGAGATTAAAAAGAGAGTAGAGCGGAGAACGTGTTTCTTTGTAATAAATAGAGAAATTCTTTAATCATTTCTTTACTTTTCTAAAATTTTATTGATTATTTTTTAAACTCATAATTTGATGTTTCGAATATGTAATCTTATGCTAAGTTTCTTTAAATCATTGTAAAAGTGTATAAAATTTTCGTAAGCATTTGGAGTTACGGAAAACCTGCTCTTCATCTGTAAAGAATAAATTCTACTTTTTATTTTTATATCTGCGTTTTCTTCACAGTTATCTAGTTAAAATTCTCACTAAACATCCAGATGATATATTTATGGAGCACATTTCTGCCGTTTGGAGCTTATTTTCGTAGAGTTAAAGAAAGACGAATGGGGAGAATTTGTGGAAACGCTGACAAGCAAAAGCTAGATTATTACTCTGATTTAAAGTCTTACGTCAGATTCCGAATGTAGCTGTTCTGTAAACATTTATCACCTACGGTAGAGTTGACGGAGAGCTTACCAACAACGACACGTGAGCTTTTGTGATCTTACTTTAAGTAATGTGTTATTAGATTTTTACGAGGTAGACGAATGGTGTTGAAGTGTTCACGAGAAATTTACCGATTTTCCCCACTTATAACAGACTCCAGCTAGTTATATGTCCACAATTCTTATGATAGATGTAGTTCTAATTAGCAATTCATATTACAGTAGAGGTTTTAAAACACCACTGCGACTACGGTGGACATTATTTGCGACAGAAATAAATCTTTCAAAATAAGCAAAGGTAAAATAACCAGTGGGAGTAATCTCCCCGAAACTTTCTCGCATACGACCAGTAATGCGGGGTGGGTAAACACCCAGTTGGAAGGTAAATATTTCGGGGGTATTTACCCAAGGCCTGGTTATTTTGAGAAAAAAAAATGATGAATGGTGATTTACAATGAAACATATAAAATTTATGAATTCCCAAAAACTTAATATTTTGCAAAAAAAATTCATATGCTCTCAATTTTTACGCGAAAAGGTACCGCAACTTTATTTAACGATTTTGAGTACGAAATCTTACTATAGATATCACACAACATAAAACCATACCTCTGGTTAATCACAGGCGTCCATCTGGAGAAAGTCAAAACGTAGTTTCGTTTTGGGGTTTGCCATAATTTCGGAAGCGCGTGTTTGCGGCTCGCTGTAATTTCGCAACTTCGTAGACCGCCAAGGTGAAATGCCAACTATACTAACTTAAGTAAAATAAGCGAAACGCTCTCCAACACACAGTCGCAATGTGCATTTTGAACCAAATTTGTAATTTGAACATCTTTTTTTCAACAGATTGAAACGAAATTTGAGCACAGATCTATAATTAATATTAGCAAAAGTCATACCAATTTTTATTTATCTAAGCCAAAGGGTTTAGGAGATATAATTTTTACAAGTATGCGATTATACAGATCGACAGACAGTCAACCCTTTGACGGATTTGACCCAAAATTTTATACGGACCTACATTCATGATAATAAAACTGTGTACAAAATTTTATCCATCTAGCTATTCAAGTTTTTGAGTTATAGTGTTCGCATGACCGCGGACAGACAGACAGACTTCCCGTGGACGGATTTTGTCTAAAATTTGATAGAAACCTACAAATTATGTGTCAAATTCACATACCAAATTTCATCCCTGTATCTCTAATAGTTTTCGAGTTATCGTGTTCACAGACAGACACACACACACACAGACATACAGACATAATTCCAAAATTGTGTTTTTCGGATTCAGGGAGGTCCAAAACGTGGAGATTCGTCAAAATCTCGAGTTCGAATTTTTTGACGATTACAATACTTTCTCTTTGTATACTTCGTATACGAGAAAGTAAAAATTTGATTCTTACTAGTCAACCATATATTTTTATTTCATTTAAGTGCCACAGAGCTTAAGTTTTAAATTTTTTAAGGTACCAGAACCGATTAAGGATGGCGGTTATTGTGAAAATAACCGGTTTTTGGTTATTCAGGTTTTTTTCACCTCCGGTTTAAAATCGCTCAAACTCTACGGTTTTTGAAGAAAAATCAAGCAAACGCCGTTTATAGACTAAATTTTTATTAATATTGTTTTTAGAGGAAATAAATCCATTTACAAATATTTATTGTTTATGAAGACTCTTTCAGTAATCCGCCAACCAACAGACGTCTCGAGGAAACGGTTGTCGTTGATTGGCCTAAGATGATGAAATTCAAAGCTTTATAACTTGGTAAATTTTATTCTAATCGGACCTAAAATCGAGCCTATCTTCCGATCCGTTTTTTAAACCGGTTATTGGATTTAAAAAAATAACTGTTTATAACCGGGACAAAAAAATAACCGAAAAAAACCACGGTTTTCGGTTAAAACCGGTAGGTTTTTCTCACCTCTAGAACTGATATCGATTACAACAACGCACAATATTATTATAAATAGAAAAATAATGAAAGATACCAAAGATTGAAATAAAATTTACCGTATCTTTAATAAATGGTTTTTTCCTTGTTCCTTTATCGTACACAAAGTAGTATGGAAAGAATCATCATAAATCGTAATGGTCATAAAATTCGACCTCGAGATTTTAATGAATCTGCACGTTTTAGACCTACGCGAGTAAGAAAAATGCCATAATATGTTTGTTTGCCGGTTTGTAAATTTGTGAACAAGATAACTCGAAAAACAGAACAATCGAGATGAATTGATTTGCTACTATCAAAATTGTAGATGTTTATCAAATTTTGGACGAAATCTGTCAGTAGGAATTCTCTCTGTCTGCCTTTCCGTGTGCATGTGAACACGATAACTGAAGAACGCAATCAACTAGATCAGAGGTTCCCAACCTGTGGTAAGCGTACCCCTGGGTGTACGTGAACTCAAAGTCGGTAATGGCGAACATAAGAAAAACGTAAGGGATTAAAAATATTACAGAATTCGGTTTCTCCAAGTTCATGTGAAAAATAAAAGCAAAAGTTGTGCAAGCCTACGCTCAAAATAGAAAAAAAGAAACCTGGTAAATGATTGATATTTGGCAGGGCCGTACCGAGGGAGTGGCGAGATTGGCCCCCGCCAATGGCGCAGGCAGAACGGGGGCGCAAAAATGACCATTTAAAAATCTTAGTTTAAGAGTTAGATTGGTACGATCTGCTATGCAAATGTAAAAGAATTTGAGAATAAGTCTTCAGTGGTTTAGTAAACATTACGGGAGTGGCTAGTTGTTTTGTCCAGTGGTCAAGTTGCCAGCTTGTCTGGTTGTGACCCTCTTGCAGAGAGAGAGAGAAAGTGCCTGCGCCTCTTCTTGGAACAAAATAGCAAGTAGTTTTATGTTACAAACTGATGCGGCAATGAGCACTTTGAGTTTCTTGCTGTCACAGGAAAAAAGGCTCCCTCCAGCAAGGCGAAAAGGGTCCTTCTTTGACCATGGGCGTGGTTCTTGCCTAGAGATGGCAAAACAACATGATTTTTCTTCTTTTTTTGCATCTTATTTTACAATCGTAAAATAGTTGGATAAGGGAACATGCCTGCCTTAAGAATCTTTTTCGAACATCTAAGACGCTGGTAAGAGGGGAGGGAGGGCAAAAAATTCACGTATTTTGACTATTAAAAGCTCAAAGGAAAAGGGGAATCGCGCATTTTCTTAGAGTTTTGTGTTTTGGGGTGGGGAGGTCTTAATTTATCTTGTTTACTATATTGTAGGAAGGATAAAGGGGCATTGTCCTTATTGGACGAGTGGTCCTTGGTCTTTCTTTATTGGCAAATAATACGAAGAAAATGTTGCTTTTCTGTTTTTGTTTCATCAGCGAGTGGGCGCATAAAGAAATACTTGGACATTTTCATTCTTTTCTAAGGAGATAAATTAATTTTAAAGAGTTGAGCTGAAATTATTTCAGCACTTTTAAATTGCTTTTGTTGTATTACATACTAGCCGCCTTCTACTGCCAGCTGATTCGCCCATTCTATTAATTATATATTATTTATGCCAACCAATTTATAAAAACATCAACTTATTTAATTTTTCGCAAGCTAATTTGAACTAAAGTTTAAGGCAATATGTTTTACATTTAATAAAATTAATGACTTTGATTTTTACGTTCAATTGTTAAAAAAGTCTCAGATAGAATGGCTCTTTAATATCATTAAATTCAATGAAAATTAATTCTTATTTCGATTATGCATAATTCAGATTTAAATTACATTTATTACACTTTATTTATCTGACTATAACTTGAATGTTTTATCTAATTATTACATATAAATAGATGGTATGGTTTCCATTGAAGATTATCTGCCCTAAGTGAAAAAAATGAATTTTAGATCATAGCTAAAAAGTAAATCTATCAAAATAATATAGTAAATCTATTAAAAAAGTAAATTTATTTCAAGTAGCAAAGAATTAACAAAAAATTAGACTAAAAGAAACTGGAAAAGCAACGAAAATGGCAGCATTTCATTACAACGAAAGAAAGTTTTCTATTGTAATAATCAAGATAAATTTTTATAATCACGTTTTTAACATAAGAGATACATTAAATTAAACATTAAGGGAAATATTAAATTAAAGATTTGATGAATCAGTGAAATTGGTTTGACTTTCAATCCAGCATTGTTGTAAATTATACATAAAAATAATTTTTTTTTAATTGTCAAATTTAAGAAAAAATTACACTACTACTAGACTGTTATCATTTGAAAGATAATATTTTTGAAATATAAGACGGTGTAGAAATTATTTTTAAATGCTTATATTTCCGGCTATTATCGCTGAATCGCCCTCCCCCCAAATTCTTTCTTAAGTTTTAATTAGTTAAATTTAAAAAACTCAATGTGGTGTACTTGCCACCCTTCATTGTAGGTTTGTACCAAATTTCGCAACTATAGGCTCAACGGTCTGTCTTGTAGAACGCCAACAGACCTATGCATACATGCGCTTTTAGTAGTACAAAAAGCATGATTACAAGCAAAATATAAAATTAACGTTATAATATTTCGTGTTAGAGTTTATTGCATAATAAATCTAATGCAACTATTCTACACCAAATTCATGATTTCATTGATTTTACTTGTCTTGATAATTGTAACTGATTTAACCATAAAATTTTACTTTGCAATAATATATTCAAAGATGAATGTTATTTGTCTTTTTTAAAAACTGACATTTTTGCTTGATATTGATGAAATTTGGCGCATATACTCTTCAAAACAAGAGTAGAATCACCATCAACTTTTCAAAGCTCAAAAGGTAGCTAAAATTTCAGTTAATAAAAAAGCAAGCAAGAATTTGCAATTTTTTCGCCGTATTTTTCAAAAATATCACCTAAAAAATGACCTTTTACGTCATTTTAAAAATATCTTTTTAATGATATCAATTTAATAACTGTACAATTTTTTTCTTTAATTTAATGAAATTTAAAAAATGTATGATTTGCAACAATACTTTTTAATTTTAAAATGACAAACTAATTTCCTTATTTAATCACATTATCACTAATTTCCTTATTTTTATATAATCGCATATTTAATCACATGATTCCAGCATGGCGAAGTTCACGGTTGAGAAGTTGCCAGATAAGTAAGCAGGTTCTCGCTCCCTTGGTGAATACAGTAATGGTGGTGTGGCTCTTAGGGCCCATCTCCAATGACGGATCGTACCCCGGTAAAATGGGGGGTCGTCGTATGAGCCGCTCGTGATGGGGGCTATTATGCGGGGACCACAGTGCCCGATGAAGTCGTGGCGGCCAGTCGTTCAATGTAGACCCGGGTGCCAAGGCAGAGCGGGGTGATGTCTTTTTGTGTTATTTCATCACATGTTCTTTTATCATTGTTAACATTATGGTGAACAAAATTTGTTCTCTTTGATACATTTAGCTACTCTAGCTCCAAAAGAGATTTTAACTTACCCTCAGTATTTTCTTAAACAATTTTTGAATTATATTTTTCAACTCAAGCTCATTAAATAAAGTGATTTTTTTTCATTTGGTAAGTTTTATAGAGTGAAATATTTTCTTTTTTACCACTAATGATAATATTTTCTCTCTTCAATTAAAATGAGATAATTGACACATGCATTTTGTTTTTTTTTAGCTGTCGAATTATAGATTCTTAGTTTCATTTTAATTTCGCAATTATTGTTATTTTTTTGGATTTCTTTGTATAGACGGATGGTAGGAGGGGGAGATGAGACAGCAGCGTGTGTTCGAAAATAAAAAGGCTAATCAAGGGAAACCAGCGGGAGTGTTCTCCCCTAAACTTTCTCGTATACTTCACCCAAAAGGTGCCGTTTCTCCTTCCCCCGCGTGGCTAAAAAAATTTAAACCTACTGTTATACAGAATCCAATGACTATCAGAAGGTTTTTCATTATAGTGATTGAAAAATATCTAGGTGAAGAATTCAAAGAGATGCGTACCTATTAAAAAGCATCTATCGCACGCTGCCAGGTTTCACTCTTGCCGTCTCAAGGACAAACTGACGTAATCGCTCCTTTCGCGAGCACAGACAATTGCTTCCGTACGCATGCGCGTGAAGATAGCGGAGTGGTTTCAATGGTAAATTATACAGACCGACAGACAGTCAATCCTTTGACGGATTTGGCCCAAAATTTTATACGGACCTACATTCATGACGATAAAACTGTGTACCAAATTTTATCCATCTAGCTATTCAAGTTTTTGAGTTATAGCGTTCGCATGACTTCGGACATACAGGCAGACAGACTTCCCGTGGACGGATTTTGTCCAGAATTTGATAGAAACCTACAAATTATGTTGAAAGACCACATACCAAATTTCATCCCCGTAGCTCTAATAGTTTTCGAGTTATCGTGTTCACAGACAGACAGACACACAGACAGACATAATTCCAAAATTGTGTTTTTCGGACTCAGGGAGGTCTAAAACGTGGAGATTCGTCAAAATCTCGAGTTCGAATTTTTTGTCGGTTACAATACTTTCTCTTCGTATACGAGAAAGTAAAAAGGTTGGGAACCCTTGAGCTAGAAGGATGATTTTCAGTACGCCATCTTTACACTATAACTGTAAATCTGTGTCAAATTTGGTACCCAAGCCGTCGAAATGTAGCTTGTTTGACTATCCGTGTAATGCGAACATGACAATGAACTATATGAGTGACATTTAGTATGTGGTCTTGACATTTAAAAAATAAATCTGCATCAAATTTCGAACCCAGTCAGTCAACGGGAAGAGGCACAAAATGCATAGTGGGTTCTGTTTTCTATTTGACGAAGCTAAGCTCAAAACACGCCGTATTGTGGAAGTATACGAGACTGTCGTATAAGGAAAGAATTTCTTTATTTATTTTATTTCAGAGCAATTGTCGAAACTGTGTTGTTTCCGCGAAGAGGAAGATCTGTTGAATTGCGAAAAATGGGAGAGGTAGTAGGCAATTTAAAATAGCCATTTATTTTTACACTGCGCAGAAATCAGCAAGGTTAAATAATTGGAACTTGATATTTTTCTTTTGTAAGATGATGCAAATCTTTTCAGACCTTGGCTTTCTCACCCGGAAACGGTTCATCTTGTCAATATGTGCTACAAATAAAAAAGAGATTAAATAAAAAAAATTTAAAAACAGGAATTGTTTTTCTTGACATATTTTCGACTTCCATCTAGCACATGTACGATTTTCCTGGGCTCTTTTTAATATATTTCTTTACTTATTCTAGGCAATTATCATGAATAGTTGTTTCTGCTTATTCAAAAACCTTGACAATTATCTCTTGACCGCGAATGCGTCAATCGAATGATCTGAATGATCTGCAAAACTTGTCTATATATTCTAAAAGTAAAAAAAGGGATGGAAAAAAACAGGAATTGTTTTTCATAACATATTTTCGACTTCCATTTAGCACATGTACAATTTTCCTGGGCTTTTTTATATGTTTCTTTACTTATTCTAGACAAATACCATGAGTAGTTGTTTCTGCTTATTCAAAATTCTTCACAATTACCTCACGAATGCGTTTATGCCCTATTTTAAGGAGAAAATAAGCTATTTCCAGCTTACGTTTAATCTTTGAACTATTAGAGGTTTTGCTTAAACAACAACATGCATATGTATAGATTTTTTTACGGAAATTTCTTGAAGAAGTCTGAAGAGTGTTTTGTCACAGCAAAAGAAAATTTTATTTACTTTATAATAAATGTAGCAGTAAAAGTAACAAAAACAATGCAAATGGAAGACGCTATCAATTAATAAATTTCTTGAATTTTAGAAAAATAAATTGAAAACATAAGAATAGAACTAAATAGAAAATATAACAATAGAAACATAGATTAAAAACAGATTAAAGTGTCTATGAAAGTGTAAAGAAACACACTGACAACAATATTTTAAATTCAACTGATCGCAGTACTGAGGAATTTAGGAAGACGAAATAATAGTTAAAATTGTTTTTGAAAATGGTTCATATTCAAATAAAAATTGTTGATTCTCTTATTTATACGAAATTCTCTCCTTGTTTATTTAAAAATAATAAGGTTTTATAAAATTAACTCGAATAACATGGAACTTTTAATAAACGTGACTCGACTGTATATGCAATGGATTCGTCAATTCAAGTGGCGTTACAGTCACATGAGTAACGTAATTGGGGATGTCATATATCAACTCGTTGTCTTATGCGGCACTATGACATTCACCTACAGCAAACTGCTCTGTAGGTCATAAAATTAAATTGGTACCAACTTGACGTGTGTCACAGAACAGAAGACCATTTCGTATCTCTGCGACTATAACCTTTTGGTTATTTAAACAGTGTGGCCACATGAAGTGGAAGAGAGATCGGAAGACGCTCCTGAACTGTCTATCAAATAATGGAAGCAGAGAGTTGGAAAAGGTTACAAAATTACAAATCTAAAATTCTGGATTAATATGCGAGAAACTAAGAGGAGTATCATATAAAACTATATACAAACAAAAGCAGTAAAAATGAAAGAAAAATTTGAAAAAAAAATGGGTATGAAATGTGCAATATCAACAAAAAAGAGGGAAAACAAAACGAAAAACTAATCATATAAAGAAGTCTACAAAAACAAACTTAAATGCGAGTGTTAAATCACATGTATATCTGTTCTGTTGATTGGTCTTTCCTCCATATATTGGAAGTTCTTTTGTGTAGAAGTGGAGAATAGTTCATGTGCGCTGTCACTTCGAAGAAAAGGGCGCAAAAAAACCCCAATGTCGGTTTGCAGATAATGGAAAAGGCTTGAAATGAAAGTTGGTCATGGATTTATTCGAAAAATCTCTTGAAGTTCATTAAGATGGTGTAGCAATCGTTGGGTTTTAAGTCGGGAGCCTTTGTTGAAAGCGACGTTGCGGTACCAGATTTGAGCATAAAGTCTGACTTGGGGTCAAATGTCCTCCCAATGGCGGGGTGTGGAACTTCGGAGACTGGGTAACCAGATCTGCTGTTGTCCTAGTCATTTTGACAATGGTTCAAAATGACGAGAGCCACTCCAAAACATTCCTTGTGTTGTTTTAAAACGGGATTTTAGTTAATTAAGGACTTTTAACTAATCTAAGCTAATCTTGTTGTTGTACTCATTTGTGCGAGTTGCGTTTATTTGGGCGAACTCCTAATTACACTGGACACCAAAAAAAAATTTTTTTTTTCATGTTGCTTGAGAAAGAAAGGGTTATACCTATGTATTTTTGTGCCCCGATTTCAAATCTGTTAACCGTTTTTTTTCAATCACCCATAGTTTTTGAGCAACGTGGTAACTCTTATCATATGCATTAGGAAATCATATTCAGCTTGCAATATTTACACAGGCATATTAAAATGTTACAAACTGTCACTTTCTTGTGTACTTGGCCTGTCTACTGTGCTTGGCTTGAGGAATATCCCTTTTTAATGTCCAACAATAGTCGGCTAACATTTTGGGATTCCATTTCCCTTGGTAACGAGCTCCCATATTCGAGATATCCTGATGGAACCGTTCACCATGCTCGTCGCTTACTGATCCAAGGTTTTCAGGGAAGAATTCTAAGTGGGAGTGCAAGATATGGCTTTTCAACGACATGTTGCATCCCATGGTTTTGTAGGCCTTTAAGCAAGTTATTGACGATTTGCCTTAGTTTTCCGCTTTGTGATTTCCGAAGAAGTTTTTTGTAACTCCTTAAACAATGTCCATGCTGCGGCTTCCTTCTTAGTCAGTTTGCTCTCAAACACCGGATACTTCATTAGTTGTCTAAATTGAGGCCCAACAAATATGCCTTCCTTAATTTTTGCTTCACTCACTTTTGGAAACTTCAGACGTAAGTACTGAAATCCACTTCCTCCGCAGTCCATCGCTTTAACAAAATTCTTCATCAAACCTAATTTGATGTGCAATGGCGGCAAGAGAATTTTTTCTGAGGCAACTAGTAGTTCGTTCTCTTCATTCTTCACACCCGGTATGAGGAACTGTCGCTTGGGCCACACCTTCTTGATGTAGTGCTTTTTTCTGTCCCTGCTGTCCCACTGGCACAGAAAGCAACAAAACTTGGTGTAACCTGCTTGCAATCCAACTAAGACGGCAATCACTTTCAAGTCGGAGCATATATGCCAAGAATACTTGCTGTACTCAATACTGGACAACATATGCTTCAAGGTTCCGTATGTTTCTTTCATACGAACGGCTACATTCTACAGGAATCGAAGGGTGCTTGTTACCATTGTGTAAAAGAACTGCTTTTAAGCTGACCTTTGAAGAGTCTATAAACAAACGCTATTCTTGAGGGTTTTGTTGTAGTCCTAGAGCCTTAAACAACGCGTCAACATCATTACAAAATATCACATCACCATCTTGGCAAAAGCTTCCACGTGCTGCCAAACAGAAATATCTGTCCTTATAAAATGGCTCGTGCATTGAATCGTATTTGCGTTGCAGGATTCTCGATCCAAAAACGCCTGTTCTAATTTTTGACGTACAGCCTTTTCTTTATGAAAAATCTAATTGTAAGAGCATTTCATACTCAAACATTATCTTCTTGGCCGGCAATTAATTTTTTCAGGAAGTATTTTTTACACAAGATCCGACATATTTCAATGACATTTTCTATGTACTTATAAGCAATTACTAGTAGTATAAGGATCTATCTATCCTATAGAAGGTTTTCGGGATTATATTCGGGTTCAGTGACCATAGAAACACCATTATCAGTTAAAATCTCAAAGGCAACAAAAAATATCCTGGCTACGACATTGATTCAAATAAAAGAAAGGAGTGGACAAAGGTTTTAGTGAGAGTTCGTGTTGCATAAAATAGGAGGGTGATAGACAAATTCTGATTGGTTTTTCGAATTCAGAGATTGAAAGTACATAAGAATTAGCTAAAATCATACCGGCAACAAAATGGTTGTTGGCCAATGTTATTACCATATGTCCATTCACTTCTTCCTCAATTAAAGAACACTCTCTTTATGGGACCTTGGCGAGGTCCTTTTCTTTCACTAATTAAAAACCTTTACGTTTGTGTATCTTGAGCAAAATGTTTTTCATTTGACCAGAGCTCTCCTGACGAGGAACTGTCCCTCATAACAAAAATTAAACTCCTTCCGTCTCTCTTTCTTATGCAAACATAAAAGCTATATTTAAATTCAGTAGCTCTGATCCGCTTATTCATTGGTTCTTAATGAATGAGCGGAGTACCGTAAGACTTCCTCCGATGCCCTTTTCCCAATTGTGCGCACCAATAATACATTGAAGAATACAAAATTGCTTTTTCAGCATTTATTTAGTTTATCTGTTTAGATTTAAAATACATTCCTACCTCGGGTAATTTCATTGCAGCTTCAACCTGACTTACTCATGACTTTCATCGAAAAACCGCTGTGTACATGTTTGTGAAGTAATTTATATACATGGAGTGAAATGGGAAATGCACTAACAATACAGCATGTATAAGTCAGCAACAATTTCTCCAGATGTTAAGATCTATCAATCATAGCTAGATTATTCTGTGTGATACAGAATGTTTCCCCTGCCAGTTGGCTTTGTATCTGTGTGACGCACAAAAAATATCCCATTCATAACTCGGCAACTGCATGCACTATTGTTCCAACTGTCGGCGTAAATACTACACTTCATTCATACCCTGATCGAATCTTCCGAAAGCTTCTTGGTTGATGTTCTACATCATCTCTCTCCAACGCGACCTACTTCTAGAAGAATTAAGGAAGATATTAATTATCTTTTTCCTTTATACCCCTTCAGAACTCTATAATTAACTTTTGCGTGTTTTCGACCTTGGCCTGTTGATCTTCATCTTTTCATTCCGTTTTGTCCGCCGCGGTAATCAATGTTAATGAAGATACCGCGTGATGATAAAATTGTATCACAATGCACGCGATACAGGGACGAGATGTAAGTTTTTCCTTTGTTCGGAATCTCTCTTACCGAGGACCGTATAATGTTAATTTAATTAGCCACGATTTGCTTTGAACGGGTGGGGATGTGCTTTTTCATTTGTTTATTCTTGAACTTGGTCATTAAGGCATTGTTGTGTTTGCGTTGTGAGAAAGACTTGGGACTTGGAAAGGAGAATGCGACAATTGCGTTGATTTCTTATATTCTCTTGTACGAAGTACAGTGAAACCTCTCTACATAACATAACACCACTCCTGTCTCCGTGCCTAGAGCCCTTATGACACTTTATAAGCGGTTTGAATGGACAGGAAGTGGAAGCTTACTGAGACTACCAAGCAATTGTACTGAGAACAAGGGAATGGTAACATGAGGGATACAATGCAAGGTCAGGACCTTTGAGGTATACCGTATGAGATGGATGGCAAGCACAATTTAGAAAACTGTTACAGAACAAGGGAATGGTAACATGAGGGATACAATGCAAGGCCAGGACCTTTGAGGTATACCGTATGAGATGCATGGCAAGCACAATTTGGAAAACTGTTATAGAACAAGGGAATGGTAACATGAGGGATACAATGCAAGGCCAGGACCTTTGAGGTATACCGTATGAGATGCATGGCAAGCACAATTTGGAAAACTGTTATAGAACAAGGGAATGGTAACATGAGGGATACAATGCAAGGTCAGTACCTTTGACGTATATCGTATGAGATGGATGGCAAGTACAATTTGGAAAACTGTTACAGAACAAGAACGCGGTAAAATAGCTAAAGTATGAAAAGTGACAAATACATAAGAAACTAATATACAAGAAGAAAAAAAGCATTCTAAATACTGGAAAACAAAACAAATATTTACAAATATATACAATACTTCGAAACATATTGCGCTGTAGATTTTTATTGTACTGTCAAAAAGTGGAGAACTTCAAAATACGCATCACTTTGGAAAGCTGCTAAAAGTTACGGAGGATTTGAAGGAGGGATGTATATGAGGATATATTTTGTTGAAGTAAATGCAGCACTTCTCTGAGCGGTGTGAAAAAAAACACCTCTCTACAACGGCCACCCTTCGTTACAAGGCAAATTGGCCGCTCATGGGGTTTCATGTTTGGATGTATAAAATACGTACTTCAACAGGCCTTAACTCGTTATTTCACATAAAGCGAATTTTAAGAATTATCTAGTAAAAGTACTTCGAAAATTTAAATTTTTTTTGAAAAAAGATTTAACTTGCATTTGCTTAGATCTTTCATCTTTTCGAAAGTACCTTTTTTCATTTTTTAAATTAGAAAAATAATTCTCTAATCGTTTCGTCGGTAGTTGCTGAGAAATGGGCAGAAATATCTATTTTTTCTAAAGTTTGTTAAGTTGAAAGTTTCATTTGCTGATGGTCGCAACCCGTATTATCAGCTTCTTTGTCAGAGTCCGAATGAGCTTCTGAAAGGCACAAATGAACTTTTGAATGTCCAACTCCGCTAGAGGCCAAAATTCACTATTCTCTACACATTGGGAAATGAACAGTTGATTTCGATCTGATTTCCGGTGATGTTTCTGAGTGTATGATTTTTTTTTGTTTTTTCTTTCATCTCTTTTCTATTAATAAAAAGTCCACGCTCAGAGAGTCGAAGTTTCACTGAAGTTGAACATGCGACCAACCTGGCCGGTCAGAGGGGATTGAGTGGCCGTTAATAGAGGTTATTTTAACATATCTTTGGACCAAACAAAAATTCCCCTTTAAGAGGGGTAACCGATTACTTTTACTGCATCTAAATAGAAACAACGATAATCGTCAAAAAATTCGACTTCGAGATTTTGCTGAATCTCCACGTTTTATATCTTAGAGCAGGGTTCCCAACCTTTTTTCTCTCGCGTACCCTTTGATTAATATTTTTATTTTTCGCATACCCCTTACTGTCATATTCCCCCCTCTCCAACCATTCGTTTTATCATTATTGTTAAGGGCTTAGGCAAGCTTAAGAGTCAAATGACTCGAATTAATAACATTTGCAGGTCATATTTTTGATTTTACATTTTATTCCATTTTTACAATAGTATTTTAATCCCTTCTGATTTCTTGTGTCCGCCATTGCCGACTTTGAGACCCGTAACTGTTCCTTCGCGTACCCTCAGGGGTACGCGTACCATAGGTTGGGAACCTCTACCTTAGACAGAAAAAAAAAACATTTTTGGAAGTTGGGCAGACTACCTGTGAACAGCATAACGCAAAAATGAAACAGTTTAGATTAATGAAATTAGATATGTTGTTCTTACACCACTATTGCAGATTGCCTCAAATTTTAGACGAAATCCGTCCAAGGCTAGTCTGCCGGTAGGTCCATTCCCGTATATGTAAATACGGTCACTTAAAAACACAACTATCTAAATAGATGAAATGCGGTATATTGTCTTATGACCACATTTGAAGATCTCTACCAGATTTTAGACCATATCATTCAACTGGTTGACTGTCTGTTGGTCTGTATTCGTGTGCATGTGAAAGCGATTACTCAAAAACGCAACAAGCTAGAAAAATTAAATTCACTACCAGGTCTTGACATTAGAATTATAAATGTGGATCTAATTCTTGATCCAATACATCAAATGGAAGAGATTAAAATGCGTACTCGGCTTTCTGCACTAAATGGCGAAGCTAAACATGAAAACGTGCAAATATTATGTAAGTATACGAGAATGTCGAAGTTTTTTTTTTATCCAAGGCAATGAAAACTCAGATAACAGAATCTTATTTATTCCAAGAATGTTGCAATTCTTTTATCACAATTAAACAAAAATTTAAAAGGTTGCATGGGAAATTTCGATTGAATTTGCTTTTTATGTTTGTCATGATGGACAATTCACCGTGCTATAGAGTATTGGTAAGAATTTAAAAAGCATCATAGAGGAATCTTTCAGGCATATATGGCTAGTCTTCTTGTAAGTGTGAAAGTATTTTCCGGAAAGGAATGCTACCCATGGTTAACTAGCGGAAGCGGGAGTTACATTGTGAAAGTTAACTTTTTAAATACGTTGAATCATTGTGTGTTAATATCAGACTCGGATACAACGCGGTAATTTTACGATGGAACTTGGTGAAGCCAAAAAAAAAAAAAAGAGCAAATTTATTCAAAATTGATTTCACATATTTGTTTATATTTTATATTTAGCGTTCCTTAGACAAAAAATGACATTTTTACTTGCTTTACTTAGTAAAATATATTTTGCTCAAATTTTCCTGTGAATATTATGAATTCATAAAGTGCTAATTTAAACGAATCTTGTAGGTGAACTCTAAAGGTCGTGAGCAAGGACTAAAAGAGGGCGACCGTGTTCTGTCAGTGAATGGGCAGCCTACTGCTGAGATGACCCACGCTGATGCCCAGAGGGTGATCAGGGAATCTTCATCTGGTATAGAGTTGCAGATTGAAAGGTACTTTTATTTTAAATCTAGCGTTTCCTCTTGAAATATTGGTCTATGTGTATATGTTCTATAGGCTTTAAAAATAATTTAATAATTGTATTGCATAGTGTCATTCTTCTTCAGCATCAATATTCTTTTAATAAGGCATGCTTTCAGCGCATAACAATCTTCTTATCACTAATCTGAAACAAGATCTCGGAGTCAAAGGCAAATTTTAGAAGGATTTGTGTATTAACAAAGGCGTGTGTTAAAAGGTTTGTTGAGTTAGAAGAGAAAGTCGGTCGTTAAAATGGTTATAACAGATGAAATTATGCAGCGGCGTGGCTGCAACTTTTGCCGCTCTTCCTTTACAAGTTACAACCTCAAAATAATAATTATTATTTCCAGGAAAAAATATTTGATTACTTACGTAATTCGTCATTCAAAGCCCTCAATGTCTGCAAATAGGTTTCGAAATCGCGTGTCCACCAACAGTGTTTCTTTCATATACCGGCAATTTACCCACAAAAGGCAAAATGTACGAATCAGTTATGTCATATTTTTCATGTACACGATGATTGAGCTAGTGTTGCTGCGTTTCTTAGTCATAAAATTGTTTACCTACATGTATAATTTTTCCGCCCCTTTCGAAATACCGCCCGGGGCGGACAGCCCCATCCGCCCCCCTTCAGCTACGCCACTGAAGGTAATGTGCTTCGTAGCGTTTGAATAGATTCTATACAATGTCAGCCACTATTGTTCTTAAAATTGTCTTAACAAAGTGTACTGCACAACATAAAAATAAGAAAGGTGCAGTTCTGGTCCGTGCCGTAGATTTTTCGTGAAAACGTCGGGATAAAATCATAAAACAAGTATTTCGTATTAATATGTAATTTAATTATCAATCTCTTTAATACAATATTTACACAGAGTAGTATAATGGTTACAGAATAGATAAATCACAAGCTACCACAGACCCTAGACACATGCGATAAACTTGTGATTTATGTATTCTGTAACCATTATACATCTGTGAAAATACTGTATGAAAGAGATTGATAATTAAATTACATATTAATAAGAAATACTTGTTTTATGATTTTATCCCAACGTTTTCACGAAAAATCTACGGCGCGGAGCCGAACTGCGCCTTTCCTATGATTAATTTAGAGTAACTTTTGATGGCGCCATTTGTTGACAGTATATAGAACTACAATTCGCGTATGCACAGTAAAACATTATTTACTACAAAAGCTCATATTTCCCGTAATATTCAAATTTTTGAACTCAAATTTTAATACAATGTTTCTTTTACGTATTGTCAAGTATTCTGTAAGTTTCGTACAATTCGAAAGAAAACTCTGGATGTTATAATAAAAAAACATGCGGAGTTTGAAATTTTCAATTTAATACCGATTTTTACTTACATTCTGATAAATATTTTTATTGTCTCACTTTGGGTCCTAGTAATGCTCCTCAAGCTCTTTAAAATGACACCAGCATCAACCTCCTAGCTAAACGGGTTTCCACGCTACACTTATTTATAACCTTACATAAAGCTAATTCATAACAATCACGCGCATGCGCCTACACTGGTACGATGACGTCACAGGCAAAACAAATACTATGCGACAAACTCTTACGGATCTGATCTATCCGTTGTGGGGTCAACCATTCTTTTCGCATTATTAGTCTCGTAGTTATTAACGATTCAAATCTGACGGTATTTTGTCAAACAAGAAAGTTCGACCGACTATCACTGTAACGAGCGGTAAGTCGTTTTTACGTCAAAAAAGTAGATGTATTTTTAGTTTCCCTTCGACGTCGTAGTAAAGCGTAAGAGTCGATGTTTTCTCTTCGAGTTTTTAAGCATACAATTATAATAGTAATAAGTTACTCATTAAAACTGTATGAATCTCGATTTCTGACTGCATTTTTATTTAATAAATTATTGACTTTCTTTATTTTGTATTTACTTTCTCGTACACGAAGTATGCAAATAGAAAATATTGTAGTCGTCAAAAAAATTTGACATCGAGATGTTAATGAATCTCCACCTTTTAGATCTTCCTGATTTCGAAAAACACAATTTTGGAATTATGTCTGTCTGTATGTCTGTGTGTTTGTGAATACGATAACTCGAAAACTATTAGAGCTACGGGATGAAATTTGGTATGTGATCTTTGGACAAAATTCGTCTACTGGAAGTCTGCCTGTCTGTCTGTTCGCGGTCATGCGAACGCTATAACTCAAAAACTTGAATATTCTACTTGGATAAAATTTGTGGTAAACAGTTTTATCATCGGGAATTTAGGTCCGTATAAAACTTTGCGCGAAATCCGTCAAAGAGTTGACTGTCTGTCGGTCTGTATAATCGCATACTTTTGAATGCAATAACTTCTTAAGAAAATTACTTAGATAACTAAAATTTTGTATGTGATCTTCTAACATTTATTGTTGATTTGTCTACAATTTTTGTGTCAATCGGTTAAAAAAGGCTCTCAAATTGCATATGCGGTTCAAATTGAAATTGCTGTTGTGTATTGGCGATAGTAATCTGCCGCCAAGCGTTTGTTTACAGTATGATTTCCTTTCGACTTGACGCGGTCTACGAAGGAAATAGTAGCGAGCTGCAAACGCGTGCTTCGAAAATTATGGCAACCCCCCTAAATTGAAACTTCGTTCTGACATTCTCCAGATAGATGACCTTGATCAACCAGAGGTGTGGTGAAATCTTGTGTGATATCTATAATGAAATTCCGTACTCAAAAACGTCAAATAAAATTTTATTAGTTGTAGTACCTTCAGCGCGCATAAAAGTTGCGAACATACGCAATTTTTATGCGCTTGGAATGCTGGTCATTGACACTTTTTTTGCAAAATATCAAGTTTTTGGATATACATAAGTTTTATCTTTTTCATAGTAAATCGCCATTGATTTTCTTTCTCCAAATATCCAGACCTTGGGTAAATACCCGGATATATACTCCAAAAATATTTACCTACCCACTGGGTATTTACCCTCCCCACATTACTTGAGTAAATCACCATTGAATTTTTTTTTCTCCACATACCCAGACCTTGGGCAAATACCCGGATATATACTCCAAAAATATTTACCTACCCACTGGGTATTTACCCACCCCACATTACTTGATGCGAGAAAGTTTCGGGGAGACCACTCCCGCTGGTTGGAATTATGTTTGTCAGTCTTTCTCTAAACATGATAACATAAAAACGAAAGGAGTTAGAAGGATCAAATTTGGTGCGTGGTCTTGGCTCCAAAATTGTAGGTCTATGTCAAATTTTGTACCCAATCGTCTAAAATGGATAAACGATTCTCTTCATTATACTACGAAGCTATACATAAAATGTGCCATATCGTGTAAATATGCGAGAAAGTCGAAGGGAGAACAACCCCACTGCTTAATTCTTGCATTCCACGATAGAATCCCGAGTCCCGGGCAACCGCCCGTGGCGCCAGAGTCCGGGGTGGCGCCAAAGCGAGAGTGTGAAGGAAAAAAAAAAAAAAACCCGCTTTAACAGACTTGAGAAATAAAGTAATATATATTTTAAAATTTGATGAATATATTACTTTAGTTTCAATAAGACAATTATATGATTTTAAATACAGCCAAAGTTTAAAAATTTTCTCTGTGATATTTTTAAGTCCTATTTGCTGATAAAACAAACATATTTATAAATAACTAGGGGGCTCTGCCCCCTGCTCGCTAAAGCTCGCCAACCCCCAGAAGGATTGCGTTGCAATCCTCCCAGGTTTGCTACGCAAACCCTGCTCGCTTCGCTCGCTATAATGAAGAGACTGTGTGTCCTAGAAGTTATTCTAAAATCTTCATATATATATATGAATCAGCTTTATTTTGCTTCTGATGCTTTAACTTAAATCAGCACAGAATAAAATTTTTTAGCCTCAAAAAAGATATTTTTCTTCAAATAGAACTTACAAAGTAAAGCTGATTTCCTTTTAATGCTTTCACCTTAATAAAGAAGGAATAAAATTTTTTGGCCCTGAAAAGGGCCGTTTTTTATATAGTGAAAGCATCAGGAACCTCCCCCATAAACACAATTAAATATTTCACATTTTGGAGATATCACAGAAACAGATTCAAAAGATTGTGCTGTACGAAAGCAGGTACATACATATTCAATAAATTCCTATATATAAAATAATATACAACATTGAAACAAATTAAAAATGTAAAGCAAAAAAAAATATATATATACTTGACAATCAACCACACAAAACTTCCCACTAAACACAGCTAAATATTTCACATTTTGGAGCTACCACAGAAACAGAAGATCGTGCTCTACGAAAACATTAATTGTACGAAAGCAGGTATATACATATTCAATACATTCATATGTAAAATAATATACAACATTGAAGACTGTGCTCTACAAAAAAAATTGTATCAAAGCAGGTATATTCAATCCACTCAGATATAAAATAATATACAATATTGAAACAAATTAAAAATGTAATGCAAAAAAATACACTTGACAAACAATCACAGAAAACTTCCTCATAAACACAGTTAAATATTTCACATTTTGGAGCTACCATAGAAACAGAGTCAAAAGATCGTGCTCTTGATAAGCCAACATAGTTGTCCATGACTAAAAACCGGGTCATTGAGCACCAAACATATCTTTTCAAAAGTTTGTCCTTTCGACTTATTAATTGTCATGGGAAATTGCATACGTTTAAATTTGAAAGGCATGTTAGTCTGAGATGGAATCAAAGGGATTCGGGGAATGAGAAACGTCTCTGTACCATCAATGGATTTTGCCTGAATAATGTTTTGCTGCAAAGCTAAATTTCTCAACAGCATTATAATGCAACCTATTTTCAACTTTAACTAATATGGAGGCAAACCAGTTGGTGTCAAAGAATTTAAAAATTCTTCAGGAAATGTCAATTGATCTTGAGGATCTTCACTCATGATCATATCAACTGCTTTATAAACAGTTTCATTTCCCGGCATAAATTCCAACACTTTATTGTTGATTTCCATGGATCGCTCATTATTAACAGTAAGGATAGCTCGACCTTTAAGCTCCTGTGGGGTCAACTGGAAAAATCTATGTCACTGTACAATTGATGTATAGGGTCTTGTATTGAAGTTTAGCATTGCAAAGGCAACTGAATCGTTGAGCCACTTTTTTTCTCTCCAATGTCCAACAACCAAGCACCAAAATCCCTTTCAGATTCAAGGGCACACATATTTTTTGTCAGATACAACTTATGAAATTTCAACCAAAGAGCTTGTTTTTTTAAGGAGCTGGCAACAGTTAATGTTCTTGAACCTCTTAAAATTACTGGAAGAACTTGGCGAAATTCTCCACCCAGTAGAATGACTTTGCCCCCAAACGGTTTTTTACATTTTGTGAGATCTTGTAAAAGTCTATCAACAGCTAAGAAAGCATGAACATGTGTCATGGGTGCTTCATCCCGCACAATTAATTTTGTTTTCAGTTACATGTCAGCTTCTTTTGTATTAGGCTTCAAATTGTAAGTAGATGTTGCATTTAAATCAATTGGAATTTTAAAAACAGAATGGGCTTTTCTCCCCCCTATTAATAGAGTTGCAGCAATACCTGTAGATGCAACAGGAATAACATCATCACCTCTACCATGTATTGTGTGAAGCAAAGTTGAATAAACAAAAGTTTTTCCTGTCTCAGCAGGACCATCTAAAAAATAACACTTGGATGTATCTGCAGCGTTGATGTACACTGCACTTAATAAGATTTCCACAACATTCCGCTGTTCACTATTTAACTGCATAGTATAACTATTAGCTTTAGCCTGCTCTTCCACAACATCAAAGTTCGCTCTCTCCAAAACACTTGCAGGCAAATCTACAGTTGGTAGATGCAGTTTTTGGAGACTTAAATTGTAGGATGTAAGCAGTTCCTCAATATCTGCAAGTGCATAGTGAGGTCCAGTCTGCTCAGAATAACGATGCACAAAGTCCTCACAAAGTGAAACTT
This sequence comes from Araneus ventricosus, assembly GCA_013235015.1. Taxonomy (NCBI): domain Eukaryota; kingdom Metazoa; phylum Arthropoda; class Arachnida; order Araneae; family Araneidae; genus Araneus; species Araneus ventricosus. The sequence goes on from BGPR01011906.1 coordinate 23,145, forward strand.
GATGCTGCACCCATAAATCTGGAACATCCTCCACTTCTCCAAAGCCACAAATCATTGTGAACTGTCTCGGAGATTGAAATTGTGCAGCGTCATTCAAAGCATCATGCCACTGCTGGTCACCTCGAAGAAGTCCATACTCCTGACATACTTGTTGAAATGTAATGCATCTTAATCCATTTACGGTCAAAATATCATCAAAACTAATGGCCCAAGACTTGCGCAGTAGTAGCATCCGCAAATAGTACCTCTCAGTATCCAGTATACTAACTACTGGCAGTCTCCCAATAACATTTTGTCCACCACGTTGTCGCTTCTTCCAATTTGTGGTACTCTTATCAAACATATAATATTGTGGAATATCTGAGTAAGAAATGTTGTGAGCTGAAGGATCATTTTTGTTTAGTTCAAACCATGATGTTAGTGTTGTTTTTCTTAAAGCAGCTCGTTCAATTGCTTGGGCTTCTTGACCGTCTTGGTACACAATCAGCTGTTGCTGTGGTTAATGCACAGCTAAGCGCACTACAGTGTGGGATTTATGCGACAAATTAAATTCATTTAAACGCCACATGGCTTCAGGTGCACTAACATACCTACCTTCAACAAAAGTTAAAATTTCATCATGATCCAGAGCACCTTCTTTTTGTATTTTGACCGAGTCTGCATCATGTCCTTTGTATACATATTTATATAAGTATTTGACACTTTTAACTGAGGCACAAACTTCAACATTAATATGTACATTAAATTTTTTAAGCAACCAAGGATTATATGGGACAACCCATCTGTTATCGATGGAATATTTCCCTACTTGGACAGGTTCAGTGGCTCTTCTGCGATAAATATGGTATCCATTAACATTTTCCTCTGTATCAGACTTGAATTGTTTCGGAAAACTTTTGCAGCACTGTCCATCTCTCATGCATGGAGAATTTATATTTATAGTTCCACATGGGCCATGTACCATGCATTTTGTCACAATTTGGAAGAGTCTAAGATCAGTGCAAGGATCTGGAAGTTCTGCACTCACAAACTTGTCAATGTCATCTTTAGTGCGAATTTTGCTTTCTGAATCTAATGTTAGAAGAATGTGGACATGAGGCAAGCCTCGCTTTTAGAACTCAATAACATAAATATAGGCCAAAACAGTTACAAATATTCCATGCTTGCAAATATCTTCTAAAAGTTATTTTAATTTCATATTAAATACACGTACAATAATATCAGGTCGGTCTTCAGGACGTTGTACTCCCTCCATGCTATTTAAAATTTCAGACCAAGATGTGTTGCAAGTAAACGTCAGAAAGAGATCTGGCTTACCAAACTTGCGTACCATAGCCATTGCATCTTGGTAATTCTGTTGCATATGACGTGGGCTCCCTTGGAAAGAAGATGGCAGTATTATAAGTTTTCCAGTGCGTATATTTTCATTATGTGCTCGACACTCTAAAGCATCTAAAAGCCCCCGATAAAGTTCAATTCGCAAATCTTCTTGATTTTGTCGCAAAAAATGTAAACGTGAGCCTTCGGTATTCCCGAATTCGCTGTCGATAATTTTTAGCATCAGGTGAATTTTCAGTTTGCTTTCAATAGTTCCGGTGCATCAGGAAATGCCGGTAGCTGAACCTTTCCATCATGGCAACATTTTGTATACTTATGGGCAGTATTTTTTCTCTTCCTTCCAATAAACAGCCCCACAAAAACCGCACTGTTCGGACATAGTTCCACAATTATGCTCCTCAACATCGTTTCGAATACACACACGTTTTGGGCGACGGCGATTATCGGCTTCGTTTCTAATACTTCGCCTTACAATTGATTCCTGAACTGTTTCCTGGCTCCGTTCATATTATATCCAACAGCACGACTTAAATTCATTATTTTTACAAATTTCCAACTACTAAAAATAGTTTTCAATAAACGTGATCACACGAAGCGGCTTCGGACTTTCCGCGGATGTAAACAAATCAAACTTGCGAGCGGTTGCCAAACGGCGATTAAGAAATTCGGCTCTTTTTTGTCGCCACGTAAGAGAATTATATATATAGATAGTTTGCTTGACATTTAGAATACAGACTTTACGGAATTTAAATTAGTTAGATAATCCAGCACAGAGTATCTGCGCTCCGTTATATACACCACATACATTTTCAACTAAATTGGCGCATTCTCAGGCTCCTGTCTCTTTTTTATATTTATTTATTTGTCCACGCGAGCACAGCCTACCCTGAGGGTGTAAAGAACTGACCCGGACGGCGGGGAGTACAAAATAACAACAAAACAGAAAGGAAAAAAAAACATTACGTCAAATTATAAAACATCACAACAAAATTGAATTACACTGCACGCAAAAAAGCAACAGCAAAAGTAACAGTTCTGAACAACTAATCCGAAGACAAAGGAAGCGACAAGAAAGTTCATGAAACAACATCAAATAGCAAAACAGAAAACAAAAGACAAATAAAAATTTAAAAAAAAACTTAGGATATTAAGCACATTACAGCATGTGTGACAATTCAATAGAACACATTTAAAATTTTATATTCCAATAAGATATCAAAAATCACACAAATGTTAAAGAAACAATGATATATATTTTTGGACAACGTTTAATCAGTCAGAATACTCACTGCATATGCAACAGGAAATCCTAAAGATCTCTTTCAGTTTCAAATTCTCTTTTAGTCCAATTTTATTATTAACTAAAATTTTAAACCACGCGGTTTTGTGTGCGTTAGCAGGTCTATTTAAATGAAATTCTTTAGTGAAAGTACAGTTAAAAACGTAGTTGTCTCATCTTGTAAACCACATTTGCAATTTGTCGTGCTGGCTAATTTGAAACGATATAAATATGAAACAAATGGGCCTGTTAAAATATATATTACATATTTGTTATTGATGATTAAGTCAGTCCCAATGAAACCGTTTACTCGGGTTCCTGTTTCAGATTCCATCCAATAGTTTTGCCAGCTGCTTAATATAAATTCTTTAATTTTATATTTTAGGTGCTTAGGTTCTAATTTTATATTTAGGTAAGGTGCAGGGACATAAATTTTTTGCCCAGCAAATGTAGCAGTTTTTGTAAATTGATCAGAAAGTTCATTGCCTGAGACGCCAGCATGGGCCTTAACCCAAGATAAACAGACTTTCCCTCTCACATTATTAATGGACTTTTTAATGCTTAACACGAAATTGGATCTGATGTTAAAACTTTTTAACGACTCGATGGACGAGAGACTGTCAGTGGGAAGAAAAAAAAAAAAACCCAGCGCGCGTCAACTATCGCCAAGAAAGAATTTGAGCCAAGATGGCGATTCAGCGCTCCAAGAAAATTCGCCAAGACAAAAAAGTGGTGTGTGTATAACGGAAAAGTACCCAATATAAAATGTTTATAATAATAAGCTCCAATTTGTGAATTTAGCACGATTTCCCTTTCCTTGATCTGAACGTTCTACGGCTCGCCTAACTCATCTGCTTCATTTCTAACTGTTCTCTTTAGAATAATTTCATCCAAAGTTTCATTATATTGTAAGAAATATTGTGAATTCTACGCCTAAAACTCATTTTTTTGAGAAAAAGTTGTTTTACACCACATTGAATATAGTAGTAGGCTAAACTTATGAAGTTATGCCTAACATGGCTACCAATCTTGTCTTAGAAACAAACCAATCGTTGCCATCGTCAAAAGAGAAATTAACCTCTTTTCTATACCACGTACTTTAACGTTTTATGTGCATATAGATAAGTTGGTTGAGGGGTAGCGTCGTTTTGTTGATTGCCCGGTTGGTAAAATTACTTCGAGCCGCTTCTGGATAAAGTGATTGAGTATTTCTAAATCTGACCGAATGCTTGAAATTCTCTATCATATTAACACTGAAGTTTACCTGTACAAAGTATCACATTTTTTTTCGTTGCATGCTTGTTTCGGTTCTGGTACGAAAACAATGAGGTGGACACAACAGTTCAGTCAGGCACGGCAGTCTCATGCCGATTTTGACCGCTTCCACCCATGAAGGAAAAAAAACCAGTAACGAATGGGGATGAAATGTCGACAGAATAGGGCTAAATCCGGCCTTTCTCTAACACCGGAAGGAACTCCTAACAAATAGATGATCGCATCCATTGTTCAAACATGCCTTTTGAGAACAAATATTATATTTTGCCTCTTGCTCAACTATCGGCATTGACGCCTTCAGTCCTCGGGACTATGTGAAAAGTTGTGCTGGCAAAGGTTTGCGAAATCCTTTATTTTGTTCTGCAAAATGGCTGCAGTTTCGTTTCTTCTGTGTTGTTGTTATTCTTAAAGTTCTAATGAGAGTATTAGTCGTGCTGTTTTGAGGCATTTAGTTTTTGAATATAAAGCGCAACAGTGAAATCAAAGGATTTACTTACCTTTTGTTTCACTATAGCGGGGATACAGTAAAGTAAGTGATAAATTAGTTCCATTGTATTAATTGTTTGTGATACAAAGCATTCCAAATAAAAAGCGTTGTTACAATGATTAAAACGTACCTATTGAAATTTGCATTCGTTTTCCTTGCTAATGTGGTGAAATAAGTAGAACAATGTGGTATTGTTATTGCATTCGTGTTCTGTGGTGTAACGATGAATTGAATGAAATTAGTATTTATAGTATAGGTTTTGTTATATTCCTATTTGTTACGAAATATTAAAAGAAATTGTACGTGTTTATCTTGAATAAATTTGCTTAAAATGTCTCTTTTACATTTACTGCTATTACTTGAGTTATTTCATTTCAATAGTGTTAAATTATTTGGCAGCTGAATGTGCAATGTTTACCTCAGAATGTTTGTGATTTACTTATCAGTTAAATTTACATTTTAAGCTTATCTTTTGCTAATAAAAAATCCTTCCGAACTTATATATTCAGGGTGGTCATAAATTATTGGACCCACTTCAAAAATTAATTAAAAAGAAACTAATAATGTTTCAACTACGGTTTTTTAAAAATGAGAGCACATTTTAAAAAGTTTTTTTTCCAGATAGGTAACACGTCTTACGGTGGTCTAGGTGGTCCTAAATTATTTGAAATCTTCCTTTTGTGAGAGCCATTATCTGCGAAACTATTAAAGCTAGAAGAAAAATAGAATCATTTATTTGTAGGGAATTTTACGCTCTTTAATTTGTTAACTCAATTGTCTTTCGAAAACTGAATAGTTTTCGAGATATTCGAGAAAAACTAAAAAAGGAAACCAGAAAACGCGCATTGGCTTCTGCTGGTCGGTAGCCATTGTGTATGGAAATCTTTCGTTGTAGCAAATTTAGAATGCCGTAATAGTACGCCACCTATCTGAAAAAAACTTTTTTATTTGCTCTCTCATTTAAAAAAAAACAACTCAGTTGTTACATTATTAGTTTTTTTTATTAATTTTTGAAATTGTTTCAATAATTTATGACCACTCTGTATATAAATTTGTTTTTACGTTGTCGTATCTTCTTTTATGTTCATAAAAATACACTTATTAGAGCGTTTTAATTAATATTACATACGAACATTATATTTAATTAATATTCGAACTACTGAAGAGTATTTTATATTAAATTAAATTGATGCAAAGAATGAAGCCAAACTACATTAAAACTAGAAAGAATGTATCACACAAGCGTGTTGCATTCCTTTTCTTTAATCAGTCTTATCGTATAGCGATAAATTTTCAATAATAATATCTAAACAAAGAATTTAATACGAAAGAAATTTTCAATAAAAGGAAACTTTTGTTCTAGTCAGGAATACAAAACTATTTTAGGTCATACAGATACTACAAAACATTATTATTAATTGTCAGAGAATATGTTTTATAGATGGGTGAACTCGCCGGAAACGTTAGTCAAAAAGTGAGATGCAATTTTCAAAAATGGAATGACTGGGCAGCATATAACGATATTACTCTACTAATTTAGGTGAAACGATTAAAAACTATGTGTAACACTTTCATTATCTAATAACAGTTTGGAACATATAGTTTATTTCATTATTTAACTGTCATTATTATAAAAAAATATTATTTAATGCATTGCACTTGCATTTAAATTTTGTGCTAACCACTGATATTAGTTTTATTAATAGCAATATGTTTATCATTTTTTGTTCTAAATATCTACCATCTTTTGTAAAACGGTATATTGCATCGCTTGTATATAATTCAAAATTTTATAAAAATCAACCAGTACTTTTCATTGTTAGTTGTAACTATATAAATGTCGTATATTCTTAATGGGAATTTATTTGAATGCTTACTTGGTGAATGAAAAATGTTAGAAAAATCCAGTACAGTGGAGCTTGGCGCATTCGAAGCTGGGGGGAGGGGGAGGCAGGCACAATAAATATTCGATTTTTTTCAAAAATTTGAATTAAGAAAAACCGGGTCTAAAAATGAGTACAGCTAGACAAAACGACAATTTTTAAACTAGAAGTGGCAATAAAGGTTTATTTTTAAAAATTAAAAGTTTTGATAAATAATATATAATTATTAAATGAACAGTAAGTAACTTTATTAAATAACGTAACAATGCTTATAATTCAAAATTTTAATGATTTTAAAAGTAACAATTTTAATAAACGTAATTTTAATAAACGAACACTTTGAATACAACGATTGTTCATTAAAACTTAAAAAATGAACAGAATAACTCAGGTTTAACGTATTCAGAGTTTTTTTTAAAAAAGGGAGAAATTTTTTATATATTTTTTATTGAATACACTGTGTAGTAATATAGTCTTCGAGTGAATCAAGGGCCTTAAAAATTACTCACTGAGGATACAAGGCACTGAAATTATTTAACTAACGAAAACAATTCAGGGGAAAAACTTTTTATAACAATTTTTGTGTTAACCAAAATAAATTCAAATTTCGGAAATTATTTTCCTAACATTATGTCAGAAGGAAATCCAATGGATCTTAGAAAACATTCGAACTACTTAAAAAGGTTCGAATTAAAAACGTTCAAATTAGCCTAGTTCTACTTGATTTCCAATCGCGTAAATGTTGTTTCTCAGCACTGACACCGCCCATGCAGTGAAGGATTCTATCTTCGTAAATTGAAATAAGCCATAATCTGTGTGATCAGTTGTAGTGGTTATATGTTTCTTCAATCCTGTGAGTATATATAATTTTTTTTCAAAATTTTATGCCAGAATATAGGAATGTGAAAACTTGTTATGAGATTGACTTCTGTTACGAGAAATGTAAATATTTATTATGCCAGGGGCTTAGGTTGGGTGTCTGGACTTTCAGTTAAGGAATAATACTCCATGACGGTGGATAGAATTTTAGTGGCACGTGGATACTTTAAAATGGAATTTAAAAACGAAGCACATTCTGTGCAACCACCTACACAGTCATGACTCAAGAATGTTGTAAGTTCCTTACGATCAATCTTTCGAGTCAGCACCAGCGTACGGTTTTCGGGACTTCGAATCGCATATCAGTAGTAGAATATTTTAATTCTTAAATTTAAGGTGAGACCGATGCAATCGGATGAAATACCTGCATGGAATATTCTCCCCTTGGCATTCTCGTTAACTTCCACAATA
>BGPR01011907.1:0-20601 GCA_013235015.1 Araneus ventricosus
TAATTAATTTTAAAATGGGACAAAATGCAAGTTATTATTTTTCCACAAACATTGACTGTTTTTTAGGTTTAATTTTGTTTATAAACGTTAAAATTTCAACATTAAGAAAAATGCGATATAGTTTTCTTTAAAGTACGTGTTCTATATTTAGTAAAAAGCTGGAAAATGTTTCAAAATTTTTCTTTATAAAAGAGTTAGTTTTTTAAAAAATTATCATTGATTTATTGAATTAATAAAAAGAAGGACGGTCTAGGAAATACTATTAAAAATCGGATGTTTTTTAAAACAGAGACAAAGATTATCTGTAAGTGTGCTATCATCTTTGCAGCAAACTTGTTTTGCAATCGTGGTGTGAATTTCGTCATGACATCTTCACAGCAAACTTGTTTTGCAAGTGGGTTGGTCGATTATGCTTTGTTACTTTGCAGGAAGTTCGTTTCAAAGTTGCCACATCAAGTTTGTCATGACACGCTAAAATCAAGAAAAATCAAACTTGCTGTAAGTGTACATGCTATCTGGGTTCAAGCTTGCACTCTTCCGTGTCAACCTTGCCCCAAGCTTGCAGATCAAGATTGCTGCAACTTTGCAGCAAACTAAAATTGCTATCTGGGTTGGTATTGTAATTAGCATAACCACCTACGGATCCAACGACGTGGATTCGAATTGAATAGCGCTATCCTCTAGATGCCCTCGCATCGTAAAATAAAGTTCCTTGAAAATTAATTTTTTGCAAAAAAATATATTCAGAAACATAGCTTAGCCATCTTATTACGTATAGGGCAGGAGAAAGCGTGAAACGAATCTAAATGTCTACCTCTTGGGCAGAAACGCAAGAGAGGTTGACCCACTAAAGCCAAGAATGCTCTTTTAATACAATAAGTATTGTGTAGTATTATATTATTTTTTTTTATAATTTCTGTATTCTCAATTATGTTTGTTTATTTCGTACCAAATGTAACTTTCACTCGTGCTTTATACATTTTAAAACCTTTTTCATTTTTGTAATAAACTTTTTTATAATATCTATATTTTTTATTTCCTTTTTTGAGTAAGCAATCTTCCCAATTTAAAATTTTTGAAACTTTGCCATAAAAATTGATTTTGAGTGCAAAGAATTCGAATTATTGTGCATTGTATCCGAATTATAGTGCAAAGTATTTGAATCTTCTTCTCTGTGGTGCAAAGTATCTGAATTATAGTTCCATGTACTAAGTGCATACTATCTAAATTGAAGTGCAATAATATATTTCCCATTTCGAATTGGGAAGCAAATGCACGCTTCGCCATAGTTCCTTTGGCTATTCAAAACTCGAACTGAATCTGAAACGATGAAGCGAGATGTTCGAAACGACCGAGGTACGAGAATCAGACCCATTCTTTCGGTCGAGAAAAAGCCATTAACGTCCCGCGGTCGAAAAGCGAAACGCTCCCAACCCAACCGGGGGTACCAGAATAGACTCCTTAGTCCAACATACAAGCAGCAACATTCAGCAAGAAGCAACATCAAGGTAGTTTTTAATATAAGTAAACAAATTAAAAAATTCTTCCATATACTATGTAGTTTCAGTTCAGTGTAGTTTATAGTTCTACATATATCGGTAACATTAAATTACTTAAGCATTAAAAATTTTGACTAATTTATCATCAGATCAATTTTCGGTACCTTTATTTGATGATGTTATGAAATAATAAATATTGTTAAGTAATAAGGCAAAAGAAAAGTAAAATGAACTGAACTGAAGGAGATATACTGTTTATCATTTGAATGGATCGTTTGTTGTTAAATTTTCGTATTGGAATAAAATGCATGCTTTTCATTTTTAGTCTTTAAATGTAATATTTATCATTGTTATGTTCCCTGGAACTTAGATGCGTGTAACATTTTGCTTTGAGACAAACCGTTTTTATTTGCATGCTTCATTAATTAACTGCTGATAGTTGTAAATCATGGATTCTTTGGTGTCAAAAGTTGTTAAGCTTACGTAAGACTCTTTTTAAACTTTTAATATTTTAAATGTGTATTTTTATTTCAGTATTTATTCTTTTATACATTTTCATGATGATTTTTGGATGACAACAGCTTTATTTTTTTTTTATTCATAATGTATACTTGAGTAGCACATACCCGAATCTAATTGTGTATAAGAACGCATTTGAATGGTTATAATGATGGACTTTATATTTAATAGATCCAGAGAAAGAATTAATAATGTAATTATTGTTGTTCGAAATAATCTTTATACTCGGTGTTTCCAAAAATGTTTTTATAATATCGAAGAAAACCTTTGTAAAGTTGAAGTCTCCATCACACTGAATATAACATTTTTCGGTTGAAATCTATAAGTTGGAACACAGCGTAGTTAAAACCGTGCCAAGTCGCCAAGCTAAAGATAAACAAACGTGCATCAATCACAATTAAAGGTTAATCGTTTCATGTTCACTCGTTTTGAACCCAATGTGTTTGTGGTTTGTTGTTGCACTATCTCAGAATTTCATGTTTTTGAACCCATTGCATTTTTGGTTTGTCGTTGCGCTATCTCCCGTTTTAAACGTAGAATTTCAACAGAACTACTAGCTTTCCTAGCTCATTGAATGTACGGAATCTATTACTCTTAATTATACTAATGAAGCAGGAAAAATTGCACTTGCAATGCCTGCAGCATCTGAAGTGGGCACTGGGCAAATTTTTTTAACTTAGAAAAACATCAGTGGCTTCGCTTTCAGCAAAGTGGGACCCTAGTAGCTTCGCTAGTTTAGTGAATGTACGGAATCAGCTACTTTTAATTACTCTAATGAAGCAGCAGAACATTTGCCCTTAGTAGTGTTCAAAACAAGTAATAGTAAAAAATTCAGACTTACTCAGTTCTGATATTTGCACTTGGGAGGAAATGCTCTTAATATATGAAAAAGAAATGAACAGTGCGGTGCACCAAGGAAACCATCGCACAGGTGAAGACAGCATTCCAAACGATGAATTCCAAAATATGACCAAGCAACTTCAAAAATTCCATGCAAACGATTTTTATTATAAGGCAAAGAAAAAATCTGTCAATTATATGATCCGGAAAAATGTATAATCACTAAATAAACCCAAGTTCTATTTGTCCTTTTTTCACTAATTGAAATCATCCTAATTAAAATATATTTTATTATTTAATTAAATATTTAATAAATATTTTAAGTTATTTAAAAAACTGTGTAGTATGTAAACAACTCAAATCACGCGAAACGCTTGCCGTGACGTAAGCAATCTAGCTGATGGGTTGTCAATGGAACTAATCCGCCTGATTCCTCAGGTAACCATGTTGGCGATGAAATTGTGTGTGTTCCAACTTGTAGATACCAACCCATTTTTCCAATTATCTGTCCTCCAGGGTATATTATTTAATGAATTCTGATCATTTTAAATTTGCTTAGCGTACTGAAAGTTGAATTCTATTGGTTTAGTCTTTCTTGCCTTTTGCCCAGTAGTAAAAAGTTCGTTTATATTGTTACTGTTGAAGCATCATTATCAATCAATAACAGTAATAAATCTTTCTATAGGTATTTGTTGGTTTTTGCGAAATTTATTGCACTGTTTCTAAATACTATATTTTACTAAGAGACATAAAAATTAATTCTTCAGTGTTTTCTGCAAGTAAATAAATACAATTGATAAAGATTAAATTATTGCAGTTTTTTAATTACTTAAAATTTGAATGGATTATTGATCTAAAATTCTGCTATATCTAAAATTTCTTTATCTCTTTTTCATATTTAAAATACATCATTCTTTCATGCATTTGTAATTATAAAAATGGATATTTTTTTTATATTTTCTTTTCTCTGAATGTGTCCAAAAATCAGTTTATAATTTTCTTTTTGCAGTCACAAGCAGTTCCGAGCTTTACTAAAAAAATTCAGACGTAAGAAAAAGCAGCAGGAGAGACAACAGTTTGCAAAAGAAAGAGAAAAGCAAGAATTATTAGGTAAAGATTACACCATTTACAAACATGTATTTCATTTTTCTCTTTGTACTCTTGATTAATTAAATATTTTCAACAGAACAACAACGCAGAGAAAGTTCTCCTAACTACAAAGAAAGAGAGGAAGAAAGAAGAAGAAACTCTCAGCTGTATGAAGAATTTGAAGAACGAGAAGGGTTAGTTATTATATATATATATAAGATTATATGATATCTAAGATATACTTTAGAGAAGCTATAATTAGTGACTATTCAAGTTAACAGCATATAGAAAGCTATGAGAGAGAGCATAATGACTCATTCTATTGTGAATATTTAATAAGCAAGAAATTCCAAAATATGAGTGGATATAAAAAAGAATACTCTTTGTCTTATGTGACTAATGCTCATCCTTCCCCACCCCAAAAAGATAAATTTTAGTGCTTAAATCACTAGTTACATTTGCTTTTCAAAATTTTATATTTTTTGTTTTCTTTGCCAAGAATTTTAATGCATGAAAATTTCAAATAAAATGGTGTTTTTTTATCACATAGTTCACCCTTTAGTGTGTGATTTTTTGCTCCTGTTTAAAAAGACAGAATGTGAAATCTCACTCCCCTCATAAATATATTTTTATATCAGAAAGTATACCTGTGATAAATAATTTTTCTTTAAGTAATATGAAATTTTTATATAGATTGGGAAATATTTGTTTCATTTGTAGTGATTTCGCTCTGAATTTGTTAGATATCAATTTGTTTTGGATTCTACTGAAATGTTGTATCTGTCGATTTGTCAAAAACAATGTCATGTATGACAAGAATAGTTATCCCATATCAGGGTATAAAGCCCATATTAAAAGTGCAGCTTAATGTCTTTGGCAAAACACCTGGAATAGCGAGGTCAGTAATTAATTACATAGCTTAAAACCATCCATTAAAGGTTTTTGTTCATCCAGTTTTAAATAGATCTCCAAGTACAAAATTGGCAAGCCTATGTGTTGCTAAATATACTCAACACATAGACACCTGTTACATGCTGAACCTTCTCCCATATGTTCTACTTAAAAGCAATTTTATCTGTATGTCACATTCTTACAGAATGTCCCAATTCTATTAATCCCAGACAAAATCATTTTGGTACAACCAACAGTAGCATAACAATGGTTAAGTGGTGTCTAGGGTGTAATAAAGATTTCTCTTCCAAAGTTTCCAGGCTCTCTTTTTCTGAGTGCAAAGTTGGACAGTGATTCGTCTTTCTCGCAAAAAAGCCTTGTTATAATTATTTTAGCTTGTTGAATCAAAGAGTCTTTATTTGGTGATTGTGAAAGATCAGCAGTAACTGCAGTAGCACACACATCATACGTTCTCCCAAAATTTAGATATTGCATTAATGCAACTAAAGTAACATTACGTTTCTCCCTAATTCTTTGGACCAGAGGACATTTCATATTAGCAAATTCTGACTTTTATTGGTTCATCTCTCCAATAATGAAAGCAAATACTCCTTTGGTAGTTAGCAAAATTGTGTTTCGACTGCATAGTTTTTCTAGGCAATTTTAACTGGCTTCAAGCCTGCTACAATAGCAGTCAGAGTTTCAAATTCTATGTACGACAAAATTTATTGTTCTTTAATATCAATTAATGCTTTTAAAATTGGTGATTTTATGTATAAAAATCTTTCAAGCATTGCCAATATTATGTTTTTGTGTCTAAACAAACCATCTTTTCACAGCCAAACTCTGCTTTAACATAATTTTGTAGAATATTATTCTTGAGATGGAATTTTCTGAATAAGTTTACAATTTTTTGTTCCCGAGAATACAAAAAGTATGAAAATCTTACTATTTCTCGGGAAAGAAACCCTAGTTTTGCCTCCCTGGCGGCCTCCCGGTTCTTCTATACCCCTCTTTCCCCTGGTCAGTACACCTTTGACAACCAACCTTTCCATGAAGGATTTACCAAGAGATTCTCCATGTTGTAATTTATTCTTGTATTTTTAAGATATAATGTATTAAACTTACATTTGAGTTCATTTTATTATTGAAATTTGTTTTAAATTTATGCAAATTTTTACTATGAGAGTCCAATTGATTGTAAATTTTCTCCATTTTAACTGATATTTAATCTGAAATGTCTTAATTTACTAAGGTCTGGTTCAATATAACAGAAGATCGCTGTTATGCCATAAAACTAATAATCAATCAATGAATCCACTTAATTGTGTTTGAATTGCAAGTTGTGTAGCTTTAATATTTCTTCAGTTATTTTTCCTTTAACATTTCTTTTATAGTTATCAGCAATTTTACTGTAAATGTGTAGTTATTAAGAATTCTGTTATGCTTTTTGTGCTATTCGTAATTATTATTAGAATATTACAGATTACGGAAACATAAATTTTGGCTTTTGAGAGAAGAGCAAGCTCAAAAAGAATTCCGAAAGAAACAAGAACAGCTTGAACAAGAAAAGATAAAACGGGAAGAGGAAAGAGTGAGTTATTTTGTTACACTTGAATATGTACAAATAATAGAAAGAAACACGTTTTTTAAAAAATTATGTAATTCTGAGTAGTTAATATTTATCTGCTCATTTCCATCAAACAGAAACCAGTAATTGAAAAATGTGATTATTTATTAAATTAAAGATGCTGAACAAAATTGGAATATGCAAATTAGCATTGCTGCAGTTGGTAGACATCATTTGCTAATAGCATATGTGATATTAAGACTGTCAATTTAACTGTAATAGTGAGATATGAAATTAAGAATAAGCTGGGTTCATATTGAATAATTTGAATAGAATTTTCATTCCAGAATGTCTTTAATTTTTTATAATTCCATTATATGCTTATTTTTTAAAAAAATAATCTGTTCAGTTTAATGTTTTTCAAGTTTAATGATGAATGCTGATTGGAATGTCATTCATAATGTTTTATGTATTGAAATAATATGTGTATGTCTTAGTTTGGACACTTTCTGGTTGTAAGAAAGAAAATTTTTTAAATGCTGGTACTTATTCCGTAAAATTTATCATGAAAATTGCATTACATTTCTCTGTACTGTTCAGCAACGGATTCCAAAACTACCACTTTTGGACGATTTTACACCGGAAGGGGTGTCAGGCACTGAGTCATACGAGTGCATTTCCGGAGTTCTTTTTAGATCATACTCAGTAAAATGTAAACATCATCCTTCCATTCTTCACTTGCCCCTATTTTGATGAAAATAACTCCACCCAGCGCTTGCATAAAAGCGTGGAGGGTTTCCGAATCCGTTTGCTAAACAATAATGTTAATGCTTTATCTGCCTTAAAGCCTCCTTTAATAGGTTGTCTGATACAGACACTTATTGCCAAAAATCTACTTTGGGTCTCTTTAGCAGTGGTAAATACTAAAACAGTTATACACTAATACTATACAATTGTATTACTATACAGTTATATACTATACAATTAAAACACTAACTTTCTGCCATTTTGAAAGATATAGTCAAAGATAAGACTTTTGTCCTTTAAGCCATTTACTGATGAATGCAAAAAATAATGAAACTGTTGTATGTATGTAAATAATGAATGCTGTAAAATCTGTTTAGTGGGATATTTTATCTTGAAATATAATTTTGAATATTCTGTTTGAAGTTATATTTCTGTAGACTTCTTGTATTTTATTCTGAGTGGACTACCATAGTATCAACACTTATTTTTCACAAGCCTTTATAAGGCAGTAAATGTAGTGCAGTTTTGAGATTTTTGTAGGATTTGCTTTTCCAGGCTTTGCAATTAGAATAAAAGCAACCGCCTTCCCATCGAAGCTTATTTTACATCACCCAAAATATATTGATATTAAAATATTAAAATAAGTGAGAATTGTTAATACATACCTGTACTTTCTATTTTGCCCAAGTTTCTATTGAATTAAAAAAAAAAAAGAACTATTTTCATGTTAGTTGTTCTGAAAGTAGCTATTAGCTTATCTAACTGACCATCAAAAGCATTCACCATGAATTGATTTCACCAGCTGTTGAACAAACAGTATATTTAATTTTCCTAAAAGATAATTCAATTCGTTCAATCAGATTTGAAATGCTGTTCCAACAAAACTTTTTTTAAAATTCTTAAATGATTTTGAGAAGTTGAATGGCTTAAAATTCAGGTGATATACTTTTATCCCATATTCAAAACATTTGAAACTTTAAATTAAGCTTTTATATCCATAGACATCTGTTAAGTATCCTGAATAGTTAATAGTGTGATAATAAAAGAAATAAACTCTTCTTTTTTCTTAGAACTATTATTAATATGTATGCAATTATCACATACCTTACCATTAGTTGAGCAGCAATTGTCACCAAGCATAAATATTGGCAGACAATATAAATGGAATGGAATTTGCAAGGGCGCTTTGTAAAATTATGAAAGAAATTTCCCTTGAAATTCTTGCACGGGTGCTGTGCTTGGCATACTTCCATGCATTTCTGGCCATTGCTGTCCTGATTGAAAAAAACTGACTATTGATTTAGAATCTTAATGCTTCAATACTACATTGTATATGCCTTGATTTTTATATAAGATCTTTTCTTCTACATTCTATTGGTCACTGCAAATTTTTTGGAAGCACTTAAATTTTTGAAAAGTTTTAAGAAGTTAATTTTTGCAATGGTAGCTACTAATATTATCAAAATATGATTTTTAATATTTATTTTTTAGAAAAGGATCGTTGCTGAGTTTGAAAAACAGCAATTTTTGGAAAGTAAAAAAGAAGATGAAAACCAAAAGTTGAAAACTCAGAAGGAGGTTATAAAAATTGAAATATATCCATTTATTTGGTTTTTAAAAAAAATTATATTTAAACGTTTTTAGTATTAGAAATACATATTCCAAGTTTGTTTTTATTAATTTAGGATATTAAAGTATTAAAAACATTTAAGATAAAAATTAACTTGTCTGAACAGCTTATTTTGATTATTTTTCATTCCAATATTAATGACTTAAATAGCATTGTTTTTATTTTTATCTAAGCTTAATTTGTAATTATATGCCATAGGCGTAGGTTTTAGAACAACCTTTCTGTGAACTTTTCTGGAAGTGTGTCATGTTGATTAGTTACTCACAAATAAAATACCTTTTTAGGTTATTTTGTGAAAATTCTAACCGTTAGAAAATAATTAAAGAAATGTTAATTTTGCATCCTTCTCTAAAGTTAACTTTTGAGATTGAACACATTTTTCTGCTGTTCATAACTTAATATAATCTGTAATTTGGAAATAGATTTTTCATAGTATGGCAATTTTATGCAATTGTCGGGTGGCATTTTTGATGTTCCTGTTTTAGTTATTATGTTCATTTAGATAGATAATTCATATGGATTGCTCTTTTAAGTATTTACTTTCTTCAGAATTTTTTTTTTTTAATGCAATTGAAAAGGACAAGTTTGTTTAAAATTTTTTAAAATGCAGTGACAAGAAATAAGATTCTTAATTAAGCGATTTTATTATGAGGTACAGTAGAACCTCGAGAATCCAAACACCAGGAATCCGAAATTTCGTATAATCCAAACATCTTTCTTTTTTTAAATTTTCTGAAAAGAGAGGAGGGAGAGAGTTTGTATTAAAAAATGAAGGAAAGATAACAATCGCGAATCAGAATCAAAGTTAATGCTTATTCCTAATTTTAAAAAACAACATTTGAATTGGTATTTGAGAATGAGTACAGCACCTTAATTAGTTAAAAACAAAATCGATTATCTTCTTTTGACGCAAGGAACTAAACCTTCTTGACGATGCAAATCGCAGCTACCTCTTTCTATACTCTTTTCATAGAGTACCCAAAGTCAATCTTCTATTGAATTTGGTATATCAAGAGCATTTTACCGGATCAATTTTCTGGATAATCCAAATTTCACGGAATCCGAACAGAGGTTAGTTCCAATTAATTCGGATTCTCGAGGTTCTACTGTATTTGCAAGATATGTATAACTATATCAGGGTGCGTAGTGTCATGAAAAGTGCTTAAATTTGAAAGCCATTTTTAAGCACCTTAAAAGTGCTTAATTTTGAAAAAAGGTCCTTAAAAAGTGCTTAGTTTCCTCGAGAAGTGCAGAGAAAGCATTCTTTTTTGGTTTCTACAGACGTTGAATATGAGATATACAAAATATAGTCATAAAGCTTTTTTTTACTGGATGTATCAAGAAAGAAAACTGATGAAAAGGAAGAATCCGGGGAAGGAATCCAGGGTGAGATAGATCCAGGGGTTGCCCTCATGAACATGCGTACCAATTTTCAAAACTATACGATTTAATGTTTTTTTCAAACCCTTCGTTCCCTGGACTATTAATGATCTTTTTTTCCGCTCCCTCTTTCTTCAACAATGTGCAATGCTGTATATTGAAATACTGGAATGGTTATCCCGAAGGGGAAAATTAACTGGTAATTTGCGAATTATAGAAATGTTGAAAAAGTCACAGATTTTTATTGTTAATCTTAGGAAAGTTGACTTACTTTTTTGGTAATGACAATTTGCATTATCATTTTTTTTGTCAAACAAAAAAAAAACATCCTCTATTTTACAATAGAAGGCATTGTGCATATACGGAAATAAATATTGAAATTAAAAAAAATACATATAGTTTAAGTTTTTTAATAAAAACCATGCATTATTATTAAACAGAAAACATCCTACACTTAGGAAATACGTGGGTCTATGTATGTATGCACGCATGTAGAAAGGTGCTTATTTTCTTCCGCTTAGGTGCTTAAAAAGTGCTTAATTTTTGCCGCAATTTCTCACTACGTACCCTGTATATTCATGTTTTATAATGTACAGCGATAAATTTAATCTGCTGTGTGTTAATCTTAAAATGAAACATTTAATGTAAATTGTGGAGGTTTGTTATTCTATAACATGCTACTTTTGAGGTTTGTTATTCTGTAACATGCTAATTTTGA
Organism: Araneus ventricosus; assembly: GCA_013235015.1. NCBI lineage: Eukaryota > Metazoa > Arthropoda > Arachnida > Araneae > Araneidae > Araneus > Araneus ventricosus. Next base: position 10,884 of record BGPR01011907.1, read on the forward strand.
TCCTGTTGCATTATTTGAAAATGTTTCTGTTATCCTTAACTTGCACACAACATTTCGATTTGCTGTTCCCAAAACTCTTTTGAAGGACTTTCAGCAAGATGTATCTTTTAAAATTGTTGTATTTAATACATTTGGTGACTTTGATGGTTTGAAATTTTGATAAACGCCTATTCAACTAAATTTTTATTGAATCTTACTGACATATGTATTTAAGTCTGGCTTGTTGGGTTCCTTTTTTTATTTTTATTTGTTTATTCATTTTTATTTATTGAAGTATTTAAGCTTCATTGCAAGGGAGAATTTGGAAAATACTTGGTTCTTGGTTTTTAGCAGTAAACAAAACTTTCTATGATCACTTTTATTGTTATTATTTATATTTTCTTTGTGCTTGAAATAATAGTATGAAAAATATTTTTTATTAACCATTTAAACTTTTTTCCACCTAATTTCTAATTAGACAACACCTTATGTTTTTGAAACTTGTTGTCATATTGATTGAACTTTAGGTCCATGGAACCCTTGAGATGTTTATGGATTCCAACTAATTTTTATTTTGAATTATAACATCTATGAATGACCTAAATTACACTAATAAATTTAAAAACATGTGATGATTCGATGCATGTCTGATACATGACCCCTACAGTTAAGTTGTCAACCATTTTTATAAGACTCGAGCATGTACATTTTTATTAGATATTTCTTAACTGTCTGTTCAGAATTTTTCAGTTGTGTTGAATAATATGCTTCATCTACATCTAGGAAGCTCTGCAAGAAGCACTTTCAAGTTTATCTGAGGTATAAATATTCTATGCTTATTACTTTTTTGTTACAGTGCATTGAATGTCTTTCGGCTTCTATTTATATGCATTTTTATAAGTGATAGTTTTTAAAAATTATTAATATAAAAATGATAGTTTGAAGTTAGGTTAATTTTGTTTAATCTGTGCAAAATTTCATTTAATGCAGCCTTTCTAGATGTTTTTTCACGCATTAATATATATTTCTTGTATTATTCATTTTAAAAAGAAAAAAACCCATCTATTTGATATAGAAAAGCATTCCTTGAAACTATAAAAAAAAATGTTTAGCCTTTTTGATAAGGCTCTTCCTTATTCAGAGCCGTGGAAAAGTATTTGAACATGCTGGAAGTTCCTGTTGCTTAGAAGCAACAAAGTAGAATTTTAGTTAATTTTTCCTTCATTTAAAAAAAAAAAAAATGCATACAAGATTTTAGTAACATGAACATAAATATGGCTTTTGTTTACCATCAGATAAATATTTTCCGTTGAAAAAAGCAATGATATACTTATTTAATGATGACAGTAAATTTGATATGTGAAAAAAATTGAATGTCCTAGTTACTATAATTAGTCTTTAAAGTTTGCCAAATAAATAAAAAAAATTCCCTTGTTCTACATTTTAAACTCTTGATAATACTATGCATTCAGACTTAAGTGGTCTTGTTTTATAAGCATATAAATGATTGATCTTTCCGTCTACCATTACTTAGTCGCAACTTCATTAGCTGTGGTTGTCAGAGTATGACTCACAAATTCATAATTTAGTTTTTAATAAATTTAAAAAAATGTATGTGAATGCATGCATGTATACCAGGGGTCAATCCAGGTTTTTTTAGGGGCCCATTTTTGTGAAAAAATTGAATGTGAATTGAAATTTTGTAAAAGGGCTGTTTTTACGAATTTGAATTTTGTGAAGGGGCCATTTTTGTGAATTTGAGTTTTGTGAAAGGGCGTTTTTATGAAGTAGAATTTTGTGAAGGGGCCACTTTTATGGAGTGGAATTTTGTGAAGGGGTTGCAAAATGGCCCTAATTTTCGCCTGGATCAACCCTTGTATGTGTACTACTTTAATACTGAGAATTATTTGAAATTATGTCAGATTTTTACTCCACAGTATTAATTCTCAAATTTCAAAATGGGGACACAATAACTCTTGGTACAGTGAAACTTCTCTTCTGTGACCACCTTCCATTCCAAGCAAACTCTGCCATCCAAAGGGGTTGGCTGCTCTGAAGGGTTTTTGTTTTTGGAAGACAAAATGCTTATTAAACAAGCTCTAATTAATTACTTCTGACACACTGAATTTTAAGTCTTATCTAAAGAAACCAGTGGCAGTGGTCTCCCCTAAACTTTCTCGTATACTTCCCCAAAAAGGTGCTGTTTGCCCTCCCCCCACATGGATAAAAAAATTCAGACCTACTATAACCCAGAATCTAATGACTATCAGAAGGTTTCTCATTGTATATTATAGTGATTGTAAAATATTTACGTCAAGAATCAAATTCAAAGAGATGCGTACCGATTAAAATGCATCTATCACACACTGCTAGGTTCCACTCTTCCCGCTCAAGGGCAAAGTGACGTAATTCGCTCAATAGCTTCCGCGTGCACACAGATTGCTACCAGTATTCATGCACATCGAGAATCGGATTAGAAAAATTAATTATTCAATTTGAATGCCTTTTTTTTAACTGATTGACACAAAAACTGGACACAAATCTACAAGTAATGTAAGAAGGCCACATACCAAATTTCATTTATCTAAGTAATTTTGTTAAGAAGTTATTGCGATTAAAAATATGCGATTATACAGACCGACAAACCATCAACCCTTCAACGGATTTGATCCAAAATTTGATACGGACCTACATTCATGATGATAAAACTGTACCAAATTTTATCCATCTAGATATTCCAGTTTTTGAGTTATAGTGTTCACATGAATGTGACAGACAGACTTCCTGTTGACGGATTTTGTCCAAAATTTGATAGAAACCTACAAATTATGTGTAAAGATCACATACCAAATTTCATCCCTGTATCTCTAATAGTTTTCAAGTTATCGTGTTCACAGACAGACACAATTCCAAACTTGTGTTTTTCGGACTCAGTTAGGTCTAAAACGTGGAGATTCGTCAAAATCCCGAGTTCAAATTTTTTGACGATTACAATACTTTCTCTGTATATACTTCATATACGAAAAAGTAAAAAAGTACTTTATTTGCAGATTTCTAAATTTTTTGAAAAAAAAAAAACAATTTGCATTTGCTTGGAATTTTTTTTCAATTTTTTAAATTGGAAAAGTAAATCCCATATCTATTTGTCGATAGTTGTACAGAAATAGGTAACAGTATCATCAGTTTTCCCCAAAGTCTGTTCCACTAATGTTTAATGATTTAATTATTTTATTTATTTAATATTCTTCCACAGTTGAACGAGTTGACTAACTTTCCTGCTGATTTCCTATTATTATACTAATCCAGTGCTTCTATATTCCGGTCTAGACCCAGAAAAACATGTTCAGACATTTGAGCTGGACAGAGATCAAAAGGCTAAATTTGTGAAAAAATGGCTTTTACCTCTGTAGTCAGTAACCATAGCCATAGTAAGCATAGCATGAATATCTCATTTCAGTAGAGTGAGAATTTTTTTTTCTCTCCACATATAGAAAGGGCTGATTAATTTTGATTTGATTTCTGGTGTTGTGTTTGAGTGTATGTACTTTTTGTTCGCCTTTCATTCCTTCCCCTAATAAAACACAACAAGATCAGGAAGATGAGAGGAATGGATTTAACCCTCTGCGTGCGGCTCCCGCGATTTCCACAGGATTCGAAATCTGTCTCCTAATGTGTGGCATGTGAAAATAGCATGCACAAGTTTATTTCCCATATTTTTAATACGCATCTCACTTTTTCTCCGTGTAGGCTAAAAATATTGTAATAGTCATTATTTCGCATTTCGTTTTACATCAAGATGGTGCTACTAGTCTATTTCATTGTCATATTTGTTCTTTCTTTCTTGGGGCCTTTCTTTTGTCATTCATGTTGCAAATGTGTGCGAAGCTATGGATTTGCCGAGTTGCAGTGGCGTTTTTTAACAATTTTATTTTATTTATTATTTGTTTTATTGCAAAATTCCTTTATATATGTCCAAAGCAAATTAGTCAGCATGTAAATTTATCCAAGTTAAAAATATCCTGTATATTATTATATTTTTATTCCATGTGCCGTTTTGTATGTATTTTAAAAAATTAACCCTCCGAGCAGCGGAAACGTCTTTTTCCATTTTTCATGTTCAGTTCAAAAGCAGATAGCTCATAGTTACATGCAATTTTCTTAAACAATCATGGTATTCTTAAAATTTCAAGGGTATAATTAAATACAAAAAAGATCGATTCATTTACTTTAAAAGCTAAGTTTTCTAACCTGACAGCTAAAAGTTCAAAATAATTGGGCACTCAGAGAGTTTTAAAAGCTATTAAAATTCCTGCATTATATTAAAATTCTCTATAAAGATGTGAATAGTAATATGCGTGGGTAGAGAAGAAAAAAAGAAATGCCCTGTATTTCAGAACCGGAATGTATCAAAGTCGAACCGTACGCAGAGGGTTATTTGAAGCTAACTGGGCAACCAACACTGCTGCTTGAGTGGTTCAAGTGGCTATTCCTAGGAGTTATTTTAACACTGTCTAAGGGCCATAAATTCCATATCAAACAAAAGTGATTGGGGGTGACTTCTATGCGGGAATGGTTCTTCACTTCCAGCTGTCTCAAGCCCTAAACCTGTCTGGGTTGGATCTTGAGTGAATGCAGGCAGGAGTGGCGTCGGAGGGGGGACCGGAGGTGCTATGTCCCCCCGTCAGGGAGAAATTTTGTAACCCGTCGGGGAAATTTTTGTACGGGTATTCAGCTGTAGTTGATAAATAATAATCTGTCGAAAATTTGAGACCAATTTCATTACACTCCTACCCCCGTACAGCAGGTTGTGCCTCCCCGTCGGGCAAACTCTAGCGGCATTCCTTAATGCAGGGATGGCTGCGTCGAGAAGTTTTACTGTATATGAAGCATTTGGATTTATTTAAGGAATATATGTACAGGGTGCGTACGGTAATGAAAAGTGCTTAAAAACTGCTTACTTTTTATTTTCGTTTCAGAAGGCCCTTAAAAGCGCTTACTTTTGATTCAAAGTTTGTATAAAGTGCTTTTTTTTATCATGGTGCTTAAAAACTCTTTATTTTTAAGATGTTATGAGTTTCCGAGCAAGAACTATTTTATGTATAAAAGTGATTGAAATTAATGATTTAGCATTCTAATTTTGTACCTCAAAATCTTGTTGCATAAGTATTTTTGGTTTATTTTTCTGCATGTAGAAATGTTTTCCTGTAGCAAGTTAATGAGAATATATTCTAGTCATGACAGTAGGATAGGTACTAAATTTCTCTCCTGTATCCTGTATATTTAATAATTAAATTGTGTTAAGTTAAAAGAAGAAAAAAAAGAGTCCTTACTTTCCCCCTTAACCCCTTTGGGACGGACGCCCGCTGAAGGAAGCATGCCCACAGGACGAGAGCTGGCAAGTGCAGTCTGTGCCCACCGGCCAAAGCATTTTCTCCCGCTAAGCCTAACATGCATTCAATTTCACCAAACGTACGCGTTACATAATAATGCATAAAAAGTGTCCTTTACATAGAAATGAAACCATTTTTAAATATGCGGTAAATGATATCATATTCTAAATACTAAAAAAAGTTTAATTAAAATACTTGATTTTTAACAATAAAAAATAAAAATATAGTGTATTTCCCAATAATTGAAAGTACCTAAATAAACACTAGATTATTGATGCAAAACTCGAAAATGTAGGAAAAAATAAATATTTACATTCAATATTATAAAATACTTGAAGAAAATTGTAATAATTTACTCTTCAAAGCCTTCTGAAAAATCTTCTATTTTAGGACTCCATTGACATGACGGAATTGGAATCGATATATTAGTACTATCCTCTTCTAATTCAGAATTTGAAGATTCATGACTATCTGAAGAACTGTAATAATTTATTGCTTTATCACTGTCGTCGGAAAAATCCATAGATTTGTCATTTAAAAATTTACATATTTCCTTCTCGAAAAGTTAACGCTTTCATTTAGCAATAACTGCAAAAATAAAACAGAAAGGCATAAATACCCTTGACAGAATATCTCCCATAAAATCCCAACCCAAGCGAGAGGAGAAACTATAAACCAATCACTCCAAAATGAGTTAAAGAGCTCTTTAACACATGCTTCTATTTACACTCGCCAGCACGTGTTTCTGTTTATACTCTCAAAAATCAAATAATTCTAATAGAATGATTCACAGACACGTGGCCGACTACAATCTGACCTCGGAGAGAGAAATACTAATGTACGGGACCAATCTTTTGAAATAAACATGGAATAGTAATGCCATCTGATAGAAAATATTTTGTTCCAAAAGCCAAACGCATATGTGTGGCTCTCGGCCTACAGCAGCAATTTCGCCGTAACGCAAGGATGCGGTGTTCAGCCCTAAGATGAGTCAAGCTGAAACACACACATGCGGCGCTCGTGCCGAAGGGGTTAAGGTGCTTACAAAGTGCTTCCTTTTTTTCTACAAATTTGAGTATGCACCCTGAAGCCAGAATAATTTATTCTTTTTTCTTTGTTTTAGCTATAAGCATTTATTTTATTGTTCATTTGTAACTATTTAGAGCAATGGACCTTGGCATAACCCTATTGCTCCTGAACATTACAATGCTGGCACAGAAAGGGAGCAATGTCAGTTTTTTGTTAAAACTGGATGTTGCAGATTTGGTGAAAGGTATGCATTTTCTTAAGTTGTTCTTAACAGTAAACTAATATGCAAGACTGGTCATTATTGTATTGACCGATTTAACAATATTTATTCTCCGTTTTTATGTATCACTTCTAAAATGTCGCACCTTTTTGTTGTTTTTGCGCATTTTATTTTGGTTCTTATACATTGCCTTGGAATTTTAAAGTTATTTTTACGTACTAAATTCTGAAAGTTAAAATCTGTTTCAATTCTTGACCTTATATATTATTTCTGTTGTCAACTCATACAAAGTCTATAAGGTATCTGTGGATAGGATTTAAAACTAATTCTATTGCTTTACCTATTTTACTTGGAAAATCCCTACATGCTCAATTCACCTTTTCTCTTTTTTGAAATTAATTGGTTTTTATCCACATATTTTAGCAGTACTAATTTTTAATTGAATTTTCATTGATTTTTATACATATTTGTTTTACTCTTGATGGAATTTTACTTAGTTTGGTACAGCATGGTCAAATTTATGTCTCTTGCACCCCCCCCAACTCAAACTCTACCTCTGACATAGCTTGCTTAGCTTATGTTAAAACACATTGTTTATCGATCATTTAACACATTGTTTATTTTATCATTAAAATGTGAGTTAAAAAATTAAAACATCATAGATATTCAAGCATTATGGATTGATAACTCCCTGTAATCTTTTTTTTCTATCTTACAAAGCTAACCTATATAAATCACATAACTTAACCTCACTGGGACAACTTAACCTAAGTATTTAATTTCTTAACACAACAAAAGACAAAATTTTTTTTTCTCGGATGAGGGGGAAAGGCAGAATATCTGAAGTTTCTTGCAGGTTTACTGGCATAATCTGTTTTTTTGTAGGTATGAGCTTATTATATTATGATATTTCAAAATATTTTTTATGGGTGATGTCGTATACTATATTATCGTATTTTATTATCAAATCGGAAACATTTGAAAAGTAAATATGATTGGATCTTGATGAAGGAAATTTGTTTATTTTATACACTTTATTGGTCCCTGTATTCTTTCATTTCAAATTGTTTCCTGTTTTTTTTGTTCGTTGATTCCTGTTTCTGCAGTTTGTTATATTTATTTCATTACTTTTGGCAAAAATTGCTTGAAATTTATGAATGCACAATGTAAAGAGAATGGATTGCATCTCTTGCCTACTTTACCACATTTGGAAAAAATCAAGCAAACGGTGGCAATTTGAATAATTATTGTATTGAATTGTGTACTGGAAGATCATTGATTTCAAAACAGATGGAGGCCTTCATGTTTATTTATATTTGATTCACTTTAATTAATTCAAAAGAAGTAATTTTGGTTAATATAAGAGAATGTTTCAACTAGCAGACATTATGGATGCCAGTTGTATAAGTCCAATAAGTTTTACTGTTGAAAAGTACGACTCAAATTTTCTTCCTTACATTTTTTAGGAGATACTGCATCATATTATTAATTTAATTGATATTCCCATGTGTCTTTGGCAAGATTCAAATCTAGTATATAGAATTTATATAAAGGATAACAAAATAGCTGATAAAAGCATAGCTGTTTTTAGTGATGGTAAAATAAGTAATTTAGATACAGTGTAACCTCGCTTAATGAGCATAATTTGTTCCAGGATCTTGATTGCAATGTGAAACTCTAATTAAGTGAAACAATTTTTTCCATATGAATTAATGTGAAATATTATGATGTAAAAAAAAATACTAAAAAATATTTGTTTTATATTTATTCGAAGAAAAGTATATATAACATTGTTAAGAAGCCTTAATCATCTTCATCTCTTCTTCTATCATGAAAATGAACTAACCTGGAATGCGAATTCGATGTGCACAAAAAAAAAAATCGAAATAATTATTTTATCATTTGTGATACAGTAATACCTCTCTACAACAATACTTTGGGGACCAAATAAAGATATTGTTATAAAGGTGTGTATTGTTATATCGAGGGGCAATATAATTACAATATAAAAAATTAAATTTTGGTTGTTTTGATATGGACACAATAAAACAATATACATTTTCCAAAAAAGAATCGCCAAAGCGATGTTTGTAAAAGCATACAAAAATTTGAAAATCCAGCTATACAATAAAATAGTTCACATACCTGAGAAACTTATTTATCGAAAAAATGAAATATTTTTCTGTTCTTATTCATTTTTTTAACTGTTAAGTTAACTAACAAGGTTTGCATAGAATCTATTGCATGGAAAGCTTGAAAAAAATGCCCGTAGGGACTGAACTGATTGAAGAGATTCCTGGGATGTCAATAAAGATTGCGATGGAACTGAATCATCATCATTCTCTTCATCATCATTTTCCATTTCATCTGTGATTTTGGACAGAATATCTTCTTCAGTAATTCCTGCAAAAACCATAAGATCACTATCCACTGTTAAATATTCCTCCAGTTAAGTCCAGACATTTTGCCACTTTTTTTCTTCAAGCTGAGTTAAAGACTTTTGAAGTCTCAAAACACATTCTTCAGCATCTGAAACATGCCATTTTTGGAATTTTCGTCATTATCAGTTTGCTTATCCTCCATGGAATATTGTTACAGAGGAAACAAATGGCGTCGAGATTTAAAAAAGAACGTTGTTGTACAGGGTTTTTTTGCTATACAGAATATTGTTATATTGAGGGGAGATTAACATCATGCTCTATGCAAATTCACCGGGACCACAAAATTTTATTGTTGTAGAGGTATTTATCGTTGTATTGGATGTCGTTGTAGCGAGAGTTTACTGTACCTCCTCATTCTTTTTTACTAGAAATTTTGTTTTTGAAACTAGAAATTCTTTTTTTACTACATTTGTTTTTCCGACACTTCAAAATTTGAGAAAAATGCTAAACAGCATTAACATTAAATAAATTCGTAGCATGCCTAGCCTCTGCTTTATTAGGGTGATGCTTCTCATTGCATGATGCAACAACTTTGCATGCTTTCAGCATTAACATTAAATAAATTTGTAGTGTGCATAGCCTCTGCTTTATTAGGGTGATGCTTCTCATTGTATGCAACAGCTTCACATGCTTTCAGCATTAAGATTAAATAAATTTGT
>BGPR01011908.1:9585-46828 GCA_013235015.1 Araneus ventricosus
CGGCTCTCAGCCAACCGCTAAAAGTGGACATAACTCAGGAGCTTTACAGACAGTCCCTTCGGTGTGGCAATGTTGTCAGGGAACCAGCAATCCAGAAATGTGACACTTCAAATGGCAGAAGAGGAATGTTACTCAGAATCATTTCGTCAGCCAGACAATTTTCCTACAATCATCCTTTATTCCCAGAACTAACGGCTCTCAGCCAACCGCTAAAAGTGGACATAACTCAGGAGCTTTACAGACAGTCCCTTCGGTGTGGCAATGTTGTCAGGGAACCAACAATCCATAAATGTGACACTTCAAATGGCAGAAGAGGAATGTTACTCAGAATCATTTCGTCAGCCAGACAATTTTCCTACAATCATCCTTTATTCCCAGAACTAGCGGCTCTCAGCCAACCGCTAAAAGTGGAGATAACTCAGGAGCTTTACAGACAGTTCCTTCGGTGTGGCAATGTTGTCAGGGACCCAACAATCCATAAATGTGACACTTCAAATGGGAGCAGTGGAATGTTACTCAGAATCATTTCGTTAGCCAGACAATTTTCATGATATTATCATTTATTCCCAAAACTAGCGGCTCTCAGCCAACCGCTAAAAGAGGAAATAAACCAAAACCCTCCATCCACCACCTCCTCCTCCTTTCGATCTGCTACTAGAGTAACATATCAGCTTTCAATTTTAGAGCTTGGCAGAACATGTACACTTCTTTCGAGTTGACGAAAGGTACACCGTTTACAACCATTATTTTTGCCCCTTGGGGAAATTCCAATTTCGCATCCATACCAAGCTTTTTGCAAACGCTCCAAACAAATGGATTACGAACAACCGGAGGAGCTTTCACTTTCAACTCGCCATTTTCCAGATCCGAAGTCTTTTCCTGATGACAGGTTTCATTGCCAGTATCAGAGGTTGCTTCCTCCACCGACATCAATGAGACGGCATACAATGCCAGTTCGCCAAGTATGGCATATCCAAAAATTGGCAAAATGAAAATAAACTCGCCAAAATATGCTATTTCCATAGCGCAAAACAATGCCTGGAGAAAAGTTGCCATAAATAGTAGGAAATCCATAACTCGCTTTGAAATCGCTCAAATTCACTTGAAAACTTTTAAATCAATAACGTTACTGAATAAATTTGACTTTTTGCCGAGTTATTTTACTTGCAGTAAGCATTGTTAGTTAATTCAATTATTCCAGGTTTTAAAGAGCGATTGTTAATCTTAACAATGAAATTATTATTGAAAGTTGTACAGTTTGAAATCCTAACAATGAAATTAACATTGTTAACATTATGACAAATTAACTTCAATAATATATCTTAATTTAATCTTAGATCTTAATGAAATTAACCATTTTGTCTATCGAATCCGAAATAACCAAAAAACTAAGTTATGGTGATATTGTGAATAAAGTTGCTGTAAAAGATGTAATAAAATGAAACAAAAATCGCATATTGTAACCTTATTCTTATAATTTGCATACCAAATTGCATTTTGCAGAAGATCATGAATCAGTTATTTATTTTATTTTATTTATTAAGGATATTTCGAGTGATTGAAATGTTAACTTTATAAAAATAATTTAATTGTGCATTCCTTAAGTCCTTTACCAAATTGTGCGATCTAATAAGCAGCAAAATCCAATAAAATATTTTGTTGAAATTTGATTCAAGGCTTCGCGAGTCAACTTTTCACCAGCTTTTGTTCGGGCCAGCTCTGCGTGTGGATTTTGTAACTCAAAAACGCAATGAGTAATATGGATGAAATCTGGAAAGTAGTTTTAGAACCGAAATTGTGTCAAATTTCGGAATGTGTGTCGTCTGTCATTTCGGTGGGCGTGATAACTCGAAAGCAGCAAGATAGATAAATGAATTGTGTATTTGTACCCGCTCAAGCTGAAAATACTTCCAATACTTTTTCACTTTTCAACAATTTTCGCAAAACACTGACAACTAGAGAGGTTTTCGGCATCAGAACTATCCCCTCTTCTAAACAGATTAAAATAATGAACTCAAAATCTACGAAGTTTTAGTTGGTCCCTAATCACATAATTATTTTCAAATAGTTTAGAGAAAACATCATTTTAATGTTTAAATCCTCAAATATCTCGAACGTTTGATCTCAACAACTTACAATGAGAAACTATCCATTCTTCTATACTAGTGTTCCTTAAACATCGATAGACTTGGCTTCGATAGTATCGATAGACTATCAATACTATCGAAGCCAAGCCGATAGTATCGGGTTTTCGGAACTATCGGCTGAAACAATCGATAGTATCGACTTTCTCGAAGCTATCGATAGTTTTCTTCCGGTCAATACTATCAATAGGCGCATTTTCAGTCGATAATTTGAACTATCGATACTATAGATAGTTTCAAAACTATCGACTGGAACTATTGATAGTATCAAAACTGTCGACTGGAACTAACGATAGTATCGATAGTTTCTAAACTATCGACTGGAAAAACACCTATCGATAGTATCGCCGGGAAGAAAACTATCGGCTGCACTATCGATAGTTGAACTATCGATGTTTAAGGAACACTATTCTATACAATTTAATATTAATGAACCCAAAACCCACGATTGTTGTAGTTGGTTCCTAAATACATAATTGTGACCAAACAGTTTAGTGAAAACATCATTTTAATGTTTAAATCCTGATATATCTCGAAAGATTAATATGAGCATCATATATCTCGTTTCTGATGAGCATCCAACTAGTTATAACGATTGATCACAACAGTAGCATAGTAAGAATAAATGCCACCAAACAGAAAACAGGGTTTTTCGCCTTCTTTAAATGTTCAAGAACAACAAAAATACAAACGTTTCCTTTCCGTTATAATTCTATTCGTTCGTTTTTATACATATTCTTCTTCCGAACAGTGAGTGATAAAAATGCGAGTGTGGATTTTCTCACAGTTATCATTCCAAGTGATTAGCGGCATAATTCTGGAGAACTTTATTTCTTCGGTTAACCTGGAGTTTATGGTGTCCACTTACTTCGTTCTTCTTAGGATCGCCAACTCTTTTCCGCCAAGAACGGAGATGAGAGAACAATTGTTTTGCTTGCGCAATGGTGTTTTTAATGCGCGAGGTTTGCGCATGCGCGGAAATTGATCTTTTCATCTGTGTTTTGCGCATGGCGCGATATTAAAATTCGTTTTGATTGGTTTGTTCCGTTCATGTGATTGGTTGAACCAATCGAATTTGATTAAAAAATCGTTTGGAATTCTTTGGTTTAATTTTTTTGAAAAATCGTTTGGAATTCTTCCGTTTGATTTTTGTCTGATTTTATCACTTCGTTACGTGCGGTTCGCTACAGCTATTGTTGATTATGACTCCGAAGTGTCGGAAAAAGAATAGCGAGAAGAAAGTTTTCAATTAAAATAGGTATATGAAGTTTTATCTACACTTTTCTCGTTTTTGAACATTTTCATTCACTTTAGGTTCATAACTGTGTATGCTATTCTGTGTTTTCGCTTCTCAATGAATAAGCTAAGCTACTAGTGTCCCGCTTTGCAGAAAGCGAAGCCGCTGATGTTTTTTTAAGTTAAAAAACTTTGCTCGGAACCCACATACATCGCATGCGGGAATTCTCTTTTTCGGAATAAAAAAAATAGATGCCTAACATTCAATGAAGAAGCGAAGCTACTAGTGGCTCGCTATGCTGAAAGCGAAGCCGCTGATGTTTTTTTAAGTTAAAAAAAATTGCCCGGAACACGCTTGAAATGCCGAAGGCATTGCGTGCTCAATCTCTCCTTTTCAAATGAAGCATGCGCAGTAGAGCACTAAAAAGCGCACTGCGCGTCCAAAACAGTATTTGGCGACGGCACATGAAATTGCGCCAAGAAGAATTGGCAAGAAACAGGCCGGCACCATAAACTCCAGGTTTACCATTTCTTCTCAGATTAAAAGTCTTTTGTAGCCGGAAAATGATCCTTCAGATATCTTTCACTATCCTGTTGGCTGGATCATGTCATTCAGCTTTCAGTTCGTATGGATCATTTCACCCTTTGGAAAATTGTAAGTGTTTGTTGCATTTTCATTTTTTATTCATTTATAATAGATATAATATAGCTTCAATAGCAGTTAAATGAGAAATAAGTATTTCATTAATGGTAGCATTAATAATATTTCTTTAACGGTAATTTCATTACGATAAAATTTAAATGCTGCAATGCTTCAAAACTGATTACTTTAAGTAGATTACTATTTCAGTTTTATATCAGAAACTGCCCACTCTCTTCGATCCAGCTTAAAATAATAATTACTTTAATAATACTTTAACATTTTAATTAAAGTTAGAACTTCCATCATCACCACTTATTTTAAAGAATGCTTCGTAAAGACCTCAAATTAGAGTAAAGAAAATTACTATAGTTTTTTATATTACGTATATTTAAGTTATTTTTATATTGTAACTGTTTATTTCAGTCTCTGCTTTTAGGTCCCTTTTGTTCGGTGGGTAAAATATGATTAATAATAAATAAATATTGAATATTAATAAATAATAAAATTCATTTCTCGAAAAAAGAAAAAAATACTTTTTTTCTGTTAAAAACGTTACAAAATAGCTAGCATCGATTTTTTGAAATTGTTTTTGTTTCAAAAAGAAGCATGCTTTTCTCTAACAGATGGCGCTGTTTCGAGTACGAAAGTAAAACAGGGAAAGAAACATTAGTAATTTCTAAGATGATTTTGTCTACTCAAGTTATAGCTGAATGATTAGGATATTTTGCATATTTATATGAGCACAAAAATGTAGACATTTTTTTCATTCTTTATCCCTCATACAGTTTTAATAAATGAATAAATTTCAAACACGTTCAAGTCAAACCATAAAAAAAGAAAATTATAAAGGAATATGCAACATCTGAGCTGGATCTCACCTTACCTGAAAAACCTATTTATCTTACAGATTGGTGTCGTGCTTGAAGTGAATACTTGTATTAATATAAACAAATTCAATTCGTTATGCATAACTTTATACTTGATGATCAAGTATTTTATACCGACGTTTTCATAAAAAATCTACGGCGCGGTCCTGAACTGCGCCTTTCTTATGATTTTATACCTCCCCCTCCCTCCCCCCCCCCGAACGAAATCCTGTATTCGCCAAAGGACGCATTCAAGCTTGCATTAGTTACTACTGTTAGCGGCTGCATTGTGAGTAATAATTGAAAATCTTGTTGTGAATCGGTTCAGCTGGCGTGCGAGAAGGTTGTGTTTTCAGTGCTTCCAAGTTAAAGTATAAAAAGTGCAGAAATCCTGCAGTTGAGTGAAGAGTTTTGCAATATATCAAATGATATGCTTTTGAGGAGATACCATACCAAATTCTGTGTAATTTGAGTGAATATTTCGGGAGAAAGAGACCTTTTTTCATCGGGCTACTTAACATCAACGCTCACCAATTGAACGTCGATTTCTTTACGGTTTTCCGTTCACGTTCATTTTACGGAAAACTGCTTGAACGAATCGAGATTTTTACTATACCTGAGATTGAACTTTTTTCTGAATCGTTCTTCTCATCTTTGAAAAGATTCGAATTTCGAACTGGTTCATTTTGACTTTCTTGCAGGTAAAGTGGGTTTTTTTTTTCATTATTACTAAATTAATTTATGGTGTGCCTGGTTTTAGTCATTGTGTGTGCGTTAATGAATTGAATTGAACTTTTCATTTCTGATAACAATATATCGCCCGCTTTTGGGGGAAAGCCTCTTACTTTGTTATTTTGTATTTGGAAACTTCTGGTGTTTTCTATGATATTTTTAAGAGTTTTAGATTGTATGTATGGTGTTTTAGTGTTTTAAAATACGCTTTTGTTCGGTCACCATCTTAAACTTATGCCCTTTACATTTTGGATGGTTTTTAATGTGTGCACCTTTACCTTCGAATTTTCTCTTTTAAATCGGTACTTTTAGCTCATTATTGATATTTTTAAGCGCTTTTTGCTATACTTTTTTATCTATACATTCTAAGTATATCTTATTTCAACCACAATTTTGAAGTGAATCTTATTACCCTGACTGAATTTATTAATTTTTGAAGTGCATCTAATTGCCAATTGGGTCCGAAAAAGTTTGAAGTGCTTATCCTATCCGAGGGAAATCAAATTTGATTCATCCAATTACCTGTACATCGTATTGCCTAACTGGGTCCGCATTTTTGTATTCAATTGTAAGCGCATTTAATTAGTCGAACGGATCCGATGTTTTTTCATCTAATTAACCAAATTATATTTTTAGCCATGATTCGAAGCGCTTTAATCCTTTCGCGTTCATTGATTTCGCAGTGAAACCACACCTTGAGTTTTTTTTTTTTTTACTGCGCATAGGCGAAATGTAGCGTAATTTTTCTTTCATAACTTAAGAACCAGATATAGAGGCCAACTTATATAAAAATTCCAGTACAATACCGTTAGTATTCACAAAGATATCGTCATTGCAAGAGCTAAATTGCTTTTGATCTATAAGAGAAACAAAATGTGGGTTCTTGCACAAATTGATATTTTTTTTAATGAATCTTCGAAAGTAATATTGAATTTTATGAAGATTGAATATCCTGAATACTCGCGCATAAATATAAATTAAATACATAATTTAAATTGCATTTCGATGATAACTTGTTCAGAGGGAAATAGCCCGTTACCCGTTCATTGGTTTCACTGTGAAACCACAAATTTCTTAAAAATAAATGCCAAATTTTTTCCCTCTACATATTTATGATCAGCTACATGTCTAACACTCATTTTTGAAATAAATTTACTAATTTTCGAAAGGAAACATGTAGTGAACTTGAAATTGTTAATGAGTATGCATTGATTTGAAGATTTGACATGTGTTAGTTTTAATTGTTCTTTTCACTTTTCTTCCACTTTTATACTGAAATTTAAAGCTATGCCTAAGTAGCACAAAGCTTAAAAACAAGAAAAGAATAGAATAAATTTTAAAAAGAATCATAATTTTAACTCGAAGCTAGAACAAAAAAATATTTTAATTTATACACAATAAAATTTAAAGAGTAAAATTTAGGAAAAAATAGATAAAATGAAGACAATGTTTAAGTCGAGCCCAATTGCAGCAGCAAAACGAAAAACAGAGAACAATGGAATCAAGATCATACAGAGATAGCCAAAAATAAATAAGGAAAGAAATAAAAATAAACTCAGAATGAATCGAATACAACCGAAAACAAAACAAGGAATCCATTCTAGTCCACTTTTTCAAGGGCTAAGAACTATTCGAAATGGATTCAAATTAATAATTCGGAAATTTTTCTGTAAGAAGCTAGTATTACGCTAAACATAGCTTCTCACAGCCCGAAATTCCCAAATTGAGGACAATGGAGAAATGTACATTAAAAGCAAATAAACAAAAGTGATAGGAAAAAGCACAAACATCAAAATCACAAACATATTGTACAAGATTGAACAATATTCGCATTATTGTATAATATTGTACAATGTTTTATAATATCGTGAAACATGTTGCGCTACCTGGGTATCTTCGAGGAATTTAAATATGGAAGCTGTCTTAACTGGCAAAAAGAAGGAGGTTGCCCAGAGTGAGCCGGTGTATTCCAAATTTAAAGAAATGGCGAACGCTTTGGAAGAGCTGATAAATAGCTAATACAGAGGCAACTACATAGATGAATATGATCAGAAACTGAGAAAGAGACTAATGTCCAATTATTTTGAAGATTTAATTGATACCAAACAATAATTCGGTAAGACTGTACAGAAATAATTAGTGAACGCCTACTCTTCTTGGTGTCTTCGAAATCCAACGAATGTTCGAATGTCATTGCTAGATTACGAAACCTCTCTTGTCCCATGCGTAATGGACAACCTCAACCCAGGTTTTATAAATTTCAATTTTGAAAAAGAACGCTCCACTCTGCATACTCGAACTCATGGTGACAGGAATTGGTGACACACTCCTGGAAAGTTGATGAAGCAATTTTTTTATGTTAGCTAGTAGATCTGCAAGTTCCTTAATAGTCGAAAATTTTCTATTTCGTGCCTAACATTTGATCGAAAAGGAATATACTCTTTGGTAAATGATACGTATATATTTCTTTATACAAATAAACATCTTATGCTTTCTATTAATTTTTCAGATCGGATTGTAGAATGCTCCCTATTAACACAGAAATATCGTTAAACGTCCGTAGTACGTGCCGGAATATCTGTGTACTGCGGAGTGGACTCCCTAGATTTTCATTTATCAGACAGAGCAATTTTGTTCAAAAATAGGCTAGAATTTCAATTTTATTGATCTAAATTATTTAACCCGTCCTTCGGAAGTATTTAGGTTGTTTCGAGTAATATAATTTGATATTATTAGAAAAAATTTAAATTTTAAACATGACGTCATTATTTTTTCAGAAGTCGCCAAGTTCTCCTATTTTAAGATTCTTCACTGTGATGACAATCGTTCGTTATTTTCCCATTCACATATGTTCTCCGCCAAGCACATTGAAATTCGCGCCGAATGTTGTGTGCATGTCCTCAATGCAACATCCATAATATTCTTTTGTATTATTGACTATTTTATTTTTTGTATGTTCAAAAGAGTAGCAGTGTCTACGTAATCGCAACTGCAGTGGAACCTCGGCAATCAGACACCTTGGAACCCAACGAATCCGAAAATTTTGGATAATCAGGACATCATCTTTTAATTTTCTTAAAAATTTTTAATTAAAAAATGAAGGAAAAATAACAATTACGAATCAGAAACAAAGCTAATGCTGAAGAAACATTTGAATTAGTATTTAAGAACGAATACAGCACCTTAATTAATATAAACAAAATCGGTTATCTTCTCTTGATGTAAGGAACTAAACCTGCTTGGCGATCCGATGTTGCGCCAACGCCGCATAAACATCACTGAGTCGGTGTTGCGGCAGCATGCTGTTCTACGTAGTGTAGCGCCAGTTTAAGTGCACTAGTAGCAGCTGCGTGTGATACAAGATCTGTCGAGACGTCTCCTTCTTCACTTTCCTCGGGATTATTTTGAACTTGATTCTTGACAGTGGAAACATTGTGGAAACAGTGATAGTGTACTTCAACAAGTATTAATGCATTCCCACGACACATGCTTCGGCACAACGTAACAATGACAGGCTTCGTTAGGGCAATGCATACAAGATCAGTGAAGTGAACACTGACTCGACTCGGGTGGATTAGAAACAGGTTAACCCGGTAGGCTATTTTTAGTGTGCATTGTCACAGTAACCGTGAATCACCCAGCTCAAGGTCAATACCCTCAATTTGTTTGCCATTCTACAGTGCTAATCGACGCTAACTCTTTCACAATGAACCCAAAGTCAATACTCCACTGCATTTGGTATATCAAGAATATTTTACCGAAATTCCCGGATAGTCCGAAATTCCCGGATAGTCCGAATTTTCCAGAATCCGAACAGAGGTCAGCCCCATTTAGTTTGGATTCCCGAGGTTCCAATGGACCACGCATTAAGCGTGCTCTCGGCATTTTGCGAGCCTTGCCATCCAATAGTTACGCAGTCGAGGACAATTTCCATCAATTTATCAACTCGGAGAATATACAGGTGTCCGAATCAAATGTCCCTAATTTGAACAGTCGATTAAAAAAATCTGTTAGCGATACTTTGGCGATATTAGGCAAAATTGGCTGTTGAATTCTTAGATTTTGGCGCCAATTTTTATTTTTCGCGTATATACGAAAACTGAGGCTGGATGCTTACAAAATGCAGATTGTACAGAAACTGCCGCAGCGTGTTGCATTTGCTGAGGAGATGTTATCTCGCATCGAAAATGAACACGATTTTCTAAACCGCATCACTTTTTCAGATGAAGCGACATTTCATGTGAGCAACAAAGTGAATATAAGCACAACTGCAGAATTTGGGGCTCAGAAAATTCCCGTGCAGGAAGTGGAAAGAAACAGTCTAAAAATCAATGTATCTCTTCTACACGATACACTCATATGACCATTTTTCTTTGCTGAGACTTCTGTGACGGCAAACATTTACCTGGCATTGCATTGTAACATGTTGCAAAGTTACGCAATACCCCAAATGCAGCATTTACAACCCACCGACATCTTCCAACACGATGCTGGGGCACGGATGTTCGAGCATTTTGCTGGAACTGGACTACCGGCTATCCTCAGGGCTGCTAAGGGAAGCTCACTTGGAAGTGCACTGATTTTTCAATAAAAACTTTGTGAGTACTGTTTCCTAATTTTACTTTTTTCTTATGCTTTTTAGCTTTCTGTTAAGTATAGCGACCTCTCCAAATTAGGGACGTTTGATTCGGACACACTGTATTCTGGATAAATATTAGGGCACTTCTCCATTAACGGAACCTCAAGCGTCCCCCATCTGAAATGCTAACGTTATTCCGTTTTGGCGCGCAGCTTTCATTTAGCTGGAACGGTATTAAAAGCCTCTTCTCATCACTTACTTTGATTGAAATGACGCGGTAGACTTAAGGTAAGGTCTCGGCTTCGAACCCGGATTCCACCAAAGATCCACCATGTATGTAGACCTGATGCATGTTGAATCTGACGCTGAGAGTCAAACATCCTCCTAGTAGTATGGCGCGGAAATTTGGAGAAGGGGATGCCGGCTGAGATGTCGCCCTCGTCAAATGACCACAGTTCAAAATGATGAAGTCCATCCCAAAATAGTCCTGATGTTTCAAAACCGGACGTTAACATAACTAGACTAAACTAACTCACCCGAAATGATGAGTGACTTTTATGATGCATTAGAATAGCCATTATAAGAAGAGTGTTAGAAACCTGAATCAGATTTGTGCAGGGTGTCGTCATCTTCCTTCTTTTGGATTCATTGAAGTCGTTGCAGCAATTGTTAAATTGTGGATCTAAAAAAATTAACAGGCGCTACGCAGTTCTAAATAGCACTGAGATATTTATAAATGGATAGCGTTATTTGCAGGTACTGTACCTGCGGATTAAACGTTATTTGCAGGTACGGTGTGCCAGCGTCCGGTTCTTATCCGACCACTCTAATTAAGTAGCATCGGGCGCGGTCAGTTCTTAGGAGGCTGACCGCCCGAGGAACACTGCGTGCTTTCTTTTTGAGTTCTTGACTCATGGGCTTTGTTAGTTATACTAGATCACGTGAAATTAGTTTGAACGGGTAAAATATCTGCGTATAAAATGTTATTTACTGTTTAAGAATAAGTAATGAATTGTCGTGAATTTTTTCTCTAATCTTAATAAATTAAAAAAGATTTTTAAATATAATTCTAGACATTATTTCTTATTGCTGGAGTTACATTCAAACCGTTCCTTCATTTCTACAAATATTTAATAGTTTGTTTTCAATCCATTGTTAAAAACTGAAGTAGAGAGATGCTGTTTATTATCGAATTCTACCTGTTTTTAGATAATGGGATTAGAAGGTACTGTCCCTAGTAGCAAAATGTCATCGGCCATTGAAAGGCCTTTCATCGAAACCCGATCACACAATGATCGGCCGATGAACGTATTCTTATCGGATAGCGATGGATTTTCATCGGGAATTGCTCCGAAATGTCTCATCGGCCATAGATCAGCTGATCATCGATATCGGATGAGTTTTGCTGGCCGATACGATAGAAAACTGAACAGTGTGGTTTCATGGCGATGAATTTCCGATAACTTTTAGATGAATATACAAACAGATTTGGATGTGTGTACGATGAAAAATTGGTTGTTCAATAAATGGTTGTTTTTTTTTAATGAAAAAGATGGCCAGTTGATTTCAGGTTGGAAAGGTTTTGGCAATAACAGGGGCGATTGTGTTCCGGTATTATCCCAGAAATCCGGTATTTTCTTCATCCTTAATACCGGAATTCTGGTATTTTCTGATAAATCTTTTTAAAATTTAAGAGTACCAAAGACTCAAACAACTACGGATTCTCCGTAGTTTCTTCGCAATTTCGGCTTCTAATACGGACTGCACAAATTATAACCTATACTACGGAGTTCTAGGATGAAATGTTTTATTTAAAATATAATTAGAAGTCCTATTTTTCATTTTCTTAAAAAAATCATTTCATGAGGGATTATTTTTGTAGCTAAATGAAACTTTTTATAAGAAATATGAAAAACCAGGAAAAAAAGCCACAATCACCCCTGCAATAAGTACATGGTTATCAAAAAATACCCATTTATTAATATTTTTAATTTATGAGATGCCAAAGAACCAGTGATGGCGCTAACAACTTAGGCCCCACAAAATGTTTTAGGGGGCCCCTCCTCAAAAAATAATGCATGACACTTTTGCATAATTCACTTTCCCAGCTATTTAATAAATTATAATTAGGAAATAATAATTAGGAATAAAATTATAATTAGGGAAGTTGCGATACTTTAAATTCAAAGTTAATATGACAAAACTTTCCAAATTATACAGCTGATTTGTTTGACATGTTTATTATGAACTCTCCACTGATGACTCACAAAATATAGTAAAAAAGTTTGTTACATTTTCTGAATGAAAATCCTTTTGGTTATAGTTCATAAAATTATTAAAATAAAGTTTCTTGTGATGTAGACAATTTTTAATTTGATGCTACAATCAAAATTGTACGAATTTTCTTTTTCTTTCACTTGGATGGAATATTGGGCATAACTTTTTTGGGTTAAATGTGTTACAGTTATAAGCTGCAAAGCTCCATGAACAATAAATTTTAAAATTTGATAAGCTTTAAGTCATGATAAAAATTGTAAATTATCTATAATATTATGGTTGACAAATAATTGCTTATAAATATATTTTTTGCTAGCAAAAAATGTTGATTTTCAGTCCCCTGTCGGAAGCCCCTTATGTACCGGGGCCTCCACGCACCCTATATGACCGCCCAGTGCAAAGAACAAATATGTTTTTAATGTACAAAGCAAAGCTTTAAGCATAAATGAGCTTCATGCCAATATTCAAAGGAAAAAATCTTCGGATAAAACGTTATTTATTAGGCAGTGTACATTCTGTTCAAATTATTTTTCTTCTATAAGAGTAATTGAAGAGACCTCGAAGCAAATATTCATACACTTTTAAATTTAAATCACATGCAAGCATTGAGTAGCGGAAAGGGAGTAATAATATAGTTATTTAAAATGTGCTTGAAAATTAACAAGGTTTAGAAAAAAAGAGCAAAATCAAATAAAATATTGAAATTATAGACCTCGGTTTTAAATGAAAATTTAAATTCTTAAACAGATTAAGTATTTTCTTGTAGAAAAAAATAACTCGAACCCATAACCTTTCGGTCAGCAGTCAAACCCTTTACGACCATGCCACCCAGCCGTGGCGTGAAAAAGTACGTGATCATTTAGTTTCTTTCTTTAGCCTCTCACTGTTAAAATATTTAACGACGGCTAGTTCTGCATTTTCTTCAATGTAGATTTGCATTTTGTAAATGGGTTTATAGCAGATTTAAACTATTGTCTTTGGGTTTTCCGTCAACTGTAAAGGGAAGTTTAAAATTTCGTAAGACATCTTTCGCGCCTTTGGAGCTCATTTGGGTCGGAAATTTGTTTTTTATTGATAATGTACAATTAGATTTAATTCTATGACTGAAAAAATCAGTAAATATATTTTCTTTATCAAATTCAATCAAATGAATTAGAAATCAGATCTCAAGACCAAATTAAATGTGAAACAAAAACGTCGTATGTCTCCGATGAGAAACTGAAGATTTTCACAAAGTAGCATTGATATTTCTTTTAATAATCTCATAAACAAAGAAAGAAAGTTTCAAGTGCAAAAAGAACATTTTAAAATTTCTACAGAATCGTATTGAATTTGACAAAACCTGCAAGTAATCCGTAGGTACAATATACCTGCAAATAGCGTTTTATCCGTAGGTACAGTGTACCTGCAAATAACGTTTTATTCGTAGGTACAGTACCTGCAAATAATCACTTCCTTTATAAATATCTCAATAGCCTCTCACTTTTCACAGCAGACTGACGTCACCGCTAGTCCGCGGTTAGCAATCATGAAATGTTTAAACAATAATTGTAATCCCTTAACTGCTTTGCTTTGTCACATATTAGATGACACCTTCTATTTTGGGAATAGGTTGTCATTTTAATTCAATTGAGAACTTCAAGGACAGTGGAACTGTTCATAGAAAACACGTAATTTTTGTATCGAATTATAACGTCTTTTAGTTTATAAGCGTAAATTTGAGGAATAAAAATCCCAGTTAACCCATTTACGCACAAATTAATTTAAAGCATAGATTTCAATAAATTTCTGTTAAATTATATTTAAAGCACCAAGACTGAGTTAACTGTGAAATAAAATTAAAAGCGGAGAAAAAATTTTAAAACTTTTTTTATTTAAAAAAAATTAAAAATCGAAAAAAAATAATTTTTAAAAACTTTTTTATATAAATATTAAAGATTTTTGAAATACAGTAAAATTTTAAAATATAAACATGTTCTATTTCCTTGCATTAACCTCAGAAATAAATCAAAGGAAAAATAAAAAAAATAAAAATGATGACTTCAAAATCTGGCTATACCTGCTGAAAACTGTTTAGAAGTTTGTTAATACCTATTCACTTCATAGACAAAACAAAAAAAAAAAATCCCCATCGGCAAGCCGGAAGGCAAAGGTTTAGTCCGGAGATATAAGGAAAAGAACATTTCGCCCTTTATTTTCATAAGGATTACAGCTGCAAGAATGAGAGAGGGTGGAAGCGAGACTGCAAATGACGAGAGCTTTCCAACAAGGGGTAACATGCATAAGTTGAAAGGTACTTTAAATTCGGGGGGAAGGGTGGGAAATCACTTTTCAACTCATCACCTCTAAGCAATTGCAGCTATCGAAAATGTTTAAATGCAAAAATTGTTCTTTATGAAATGGCGTTAATTCGCTTGACTTGAATTTACTTTCTATTTTCAATTGTAAAGAAATAATGGGGAAATGAAAATTTCAACCCCACCATTCCCTCTCCCTTTGAGCTGGATAACCCACCTACGAACTTTTCCTTATCCTTGTAACATATCCCAGGTCGGTTAAAATCAAATCAAAATTACTCCAGTTATCGTGTTCACAAGCCAACATGGGCAAAAGCATGTATGTATCTTCTGGTGGCCAAAGCGCCCCAAAAATAGTTACAAATTGACATTTTTACGATTTTGACCCATTCAAACAACAAGGGAGGGAGGAATAAAAGAACGCTTTTGCCAAAGTTTCCCCTGTAGCGATGTGTTTTTGTTTAGGAAAAGTCGAGATTGTGGCGTAGTTTATCTTTGTCTTCGAAATAAAGTAAAATTGCGTTACATTGTAAAATATAAAAAAGAAGAAAAGGTAGTTGTGGGTCCCTGAATAATCTATTCTTGTAAAAAAAAAAAAAAAAGGCAATGTTTGAGTGCGCGTGTGCGCGCGATGTCCAGACGAATCTATAGCATTTCCAGCTATGAAATTTGGCACACGTGCAGACGTAATGGTGTACTCAATGCACCTCGAAGCCGGAATTTTAAAATTTAATCTAGAATTTTTTTTATTTAATGTTTTGTGTTGTTTTGAGTCATTTTCGGCACGTTTACGGCTGTAGTATCTTTTCTAATGACAGTTGAAAAACAATCGATGCACCATCGGATAGAACAAACAATTTTCTTTCTAATGAAATTTGTTTTGAGTTTCAAACGTAATTTACTGAATTTTGAGAAATTTTTAAAAAATAGTCAGTTTTGCCGAGAAAATTTTGTTTTCGTATTTAAATTTACTGCATCAACCGTTCTAATAACGTTATCGCTTTCATTTTTTTTGTAGTAATGCACTGATTTAAAACAAGAACGATTAAAATATCTGTTATGGTTGAATATTAATTAATTTTTTTCAGAAGTGTTAAAATATTTTCGCTGCAATTTTTACCTCCTCGGTTCTTCGTAACCAAGGTCGCGGTGTTCCAATCCCAGCATGCATTTCGTCGAAACTACAGACAAAGAGTACGTGACGTCATAACTCCTTTGTTTTCAACGCGTCTACAGAACATTCTTTTAATTAGTGTTTTACATAATGTGGCTTCAAAGTTTAAACCTGATTTCATCTTTTTTTTGTCCCTTTTTTTGTCTGATTCATTTTGTATACATTTAAATACCACAGAAATTATGTTTGTCGTATTGTTCCATTTAAAATAGTTTAAAATTTCATTCGGTTTTCATTCTTTAACGTTTTAGCTGGATTATAGGAATCGATCTTTTAAATCCTAAAATTGTTTTTCGAAAATATCAGTTTATTTTGTACTGTAACTTCAATTTGAAATCATTTCGTTGAATGTCACCAATTAACTATTTTAAACAGGATCCACAGATTTTAAGGCGTCAGCCTGACCGAATTATAACTTATTTGTCTAAAATCAATAATATATTATTTTTTGCATTGATTTTGTTTTCAAAAATTTATTTTATGTTATTGTGGGCTTTAAAAAATTTTTTGTTGAAATTCATGATGCCATGGGCCGTCACTTTTATGATAATTTTCAGTACAGATTTCTTAAAATTCTCGCATCCGACGTTCTAATAACGCTATCAATTTAAATTTTTTTTCAGCTTATGACTGGAAAGTTTGTGTCGGATTTAAAACTAGAACGGTTAAAATATCTTTTTCCGTTTTTTAAAGTCAATTTTTCCTGGTCATTTCCAAGAGATTTTTCTCTAGCGAGCATTCTCCAGCAGAAATTTCTCCGGAGCTGTATTTTCGGCAGTGTTTTAACGTGTTTATTTGTCTCGTATATTTTGCTTGCTGTATAATAATCATTTCCACGTTGCAATTTAATATTGTTTCGGATTAACGTACTCTGTACTGTTTTCCTACAGATAAAATGTCATTATCGCGAAGAAAAATAAGCGGGGGAATCAAATAATATGTATCTTTTTTTTTATTTTATTTTCAAAACTTTTTCTGTCATTGTGGGCTTCTCATTTTCTAATGGGGGGGGGGGGGGAAATGATCATTTTCTACTTGTCACAAAATCGAACAAAAAAAAATATTTCTAGGTTAAAAAATTTTTTATAAAATACATGGTGTTCTTGAGGAAAGCAATGTTACACAGCAAAAAAGCATTTCAATGTGCACACACGCCTGTTAAGCAGCCTAAAGCAGTTCCCAATTGTTGAACTGTTTTAGGTTAAATAACAAAACACCAGCCTTTCTCCCTAGAACAACAAAAACCTGTATGATTGGAGTTCATGTCTGAGAAACATGCTGGTCTATTCATTTGGAAGACTCTTTCATCTAATAATAATTGTATAGGAATACATTACTTCCACAACTTCCAACTTATGAAAAATCCACAATAAGGGGACAAGTCGAAAGTCCTTAGCACTTGATATTTAGAAATGCAGCATCATTCAACAAATTTTAAGAAAACAATGCAAAGGTGAACTGTTAAGCAACAATTAATGATTTTTTATTTTTGAAATAAATTATAAATAGCCTTGGTGTTCCCCCCCATGATGTGATAAGGGGCCGTCCATAAATGATGTCACACTTTTGTACAACATTTTTATTTAATCGTGTCACACTTCACCATACACCCTCACCCCCTTTGTCACATGTCATGCTATATTACATAAACATATACTTGCAGTTCAGAAACAAAGCACTACGTTATAGATCATATTTCAAATTTTATTTTTAAACTTTAACCATGGGTTTTAATGACATTTGTGAGCTTAACAATAATCATAATTATATGTGTACTTATTTTGTATGAAATAAGATTAAGGTTTACAACAAAAAACCTAATTAATATACAATAGTAATAAAATATTGATATAAAAGAGCAAATGAAAACAGTAGTATTTTGGAATTTGATATATTTTGCTATAAATCTTATCTTTACTTTATTAACACAAAATACTCTTAAACAGATTGAATTTTAAAGAAAAAAAAACGCCTCATTAAGATCAACCTGTTTTTCCACTACCAGTTCTACCACTCACCCAGGTGGGGCGACATATCTTTTGTTGAACATTTCAAGGGTGTGACAGGGGGAGGTTTTCTTCTAATGGTGAAGAATTTCTGCTGCTACCATATTCTAAGAACCTACCCTGAATGCCTTTTTTGAAAAGAAAGGAATATAAGTGAAAAAAATCACATGAAAGTTGTTTTAGCTCCGATTTAAAAAATACCCTCAAATTATGGTAACTTCAAAATTTAATCTGCTGATTTTAAATGTTTTTATTTTAACCAAAATGTGTGACGTCACACTTCTTGTTACCCCCTCCCTCCCCCTTGTCACAATTTCACGAACCCCCTCCAAGCGTGACAACATTTGTGGACGGCCCCTAAAAATATTTAACCAATTCAGTTACTGTTATCAATCAGTTACTGTTATCCAAATTCTTATGACACAAAGTGGTCACATTAACCACTTAAAAGTTTTGCCTGAACACCATTCGGGCACTGCGAAAGGAGACTTCACCGATTTGCCTGAATGCCGCTAGGGCAGGTCATTTTTTTTTTTTAAAGCCAATCCACTGATTTTCCATTTTCTTTACTTTGCAGTATTTCTAGTAAATGGCTCTAGCAGTCTTAATTAATATTGGAGAACATTGCAAGTGTAAATCAGTTTTTAGGTCAGGTTAGGTTAGGTAAACCAGATTTTAGGTCCTTTTTTTCCCCCTCCAATTAAAAATTATCAAAAATTAATAAAATCAATACTAGTAACTGTTTTGACAGCTGATCTGAATTTATAAAAATCAATTTGAATACCAAATTGCTTATAAAAATGTGCTTATTTTTGGACATAAACTGCAGAAAAAAGAAACTGTTAAGTGGTTAAGCAGCAGCTACTGTATTTTGTATTTGCGACTACATATTTCCTATGTAAAAACGACTTCTCCGTGTATGCCTGATGTACCTTTAAATATTGTCTAAGGAATTCTGACTCGCCCTATATACAGGGTGTCCACACTTATCGTGACCCAATAGCCAATTTCTAAACCGTTAGAGATAGACATACAGTTCCAATTGGAAAAATGCTTTAAATGAAGGGAAAATAATGTTTTTTGAGTCACTAGATAGAATTCGTATTTTTTTCAGAAATATAACTTTTTATACGGTCCTCCGGTTAGTAAAATATTTTGACATTCTAACATTTTAAACAAAAAAGTCCCTCTCTTTTGCGACTAAAACTGAGCGAGTTCTGGAGCTTTGAATTTCATGATTTTTAACCAATCAGCGGCCTCGTCGAGCAAGTGCTATGCATCGATTGGTGGATCGTCTTCAAGACGGCTATTGAAATGGTGCAAGTCACCGATATTCAAAGCTCTAGAACTCGGACAGTTTTAGTCGCAGAACAGTGGGACTTTTTTTGTTTAAAATATTAGAGTGTGAAGAATATTTTACTAAATATGAATGATTGGACCGGGGACCATTTAAAAAGTTAGAATTCGTACCTTTTTTCTGGAATATATTTCTCTCACAAAGCATATATTATAATTCTTCCCTTCATTTAAAGCATTTTTCCATTTGGAACTATATGCAGATCTGCCAACCTCCAGATTTGAAAAAGAGGGAGACATTTTCAATTACACATACACGATCACAAATGCGCAGCAGGGACAACATTTACTTTATTGAACTCGTGTCAGATAAGGTGGAGGGGGCCTAGTGAGACAATCTTTTATTTTGGCTATATTTTTGTCAAAACTTTATATTTTTAAAAAATAAATAAAATGTATTGATTTTTAAAAATTGCTTAGCTGGGTTTTAAAATAATCGGATCAGTTTTTTAAAAGACACTTATTTTAGTCTTCACTCTTCCATGCATATTTAATACCTAGACATTATTACCAATATAAATTGACTTACCTACATATATATTTTTTGTACTTCAGACTTTAATTTATGGATTTACATTTCTTCATATATATTTTTCATTATAGTTTTTTTCACATTTACAGTCGAGTTCTACTTACAAATAAGTCCTATTTACAAATTACATGATAATATACTTTTACTCCTTCAAAGAAGAAGTTGTTGCCGGAAGCAACTGAAAACTCAAATAGGCATATGGTACAAAATGCAAACGATTTATCTTTTTTCGAAGCGATAATTAACATATATAATAGGTCTTGGTAAATACAGTCTGGTATTTCTTTTTAGATTCTTTCGATGACATCAGATCTGGACTGGTGGAAAAATAAATGCACGCACAAGAAAAATAGAAATATTTCGGCGATACCCCTAACATGGCAAGATAGGCAGAAGAGATACACAAATTCTCCCTAGCGCACTAAACAATCAAAGCAGCGCATGCGCCAAAAACCCATGACGATAGTCATGTCACTAGTCAACAAGCTTGGACATGATACCGAGGCAAAGAGCTAATGAAGAATCCATGGGTGAATGACGTCACACATTCAAAATTTGAGGAGAATGTGGTCGCGGCAAGCGCTGGATTTTTCTTTCATCACTTTTTTTTATTATCACTATTCATTTGCTCCGATTCCTCGAAAATACTAAAAAGCGGGAGAAAATCAGGAGGCGGGAGAAATTGTTAAAACGCTGGAGACTCCCGCCAAAAGCGGGAGAGTTTGCAGGTCTGTATATGTCTATCTCTAACAGTTTAGAAATTAGCTATTGGATCACGATAAGTGTGGACACCCTGTATAATATAATTGAATCAAGGGAACGTCAGTGGATTGCTCTGTAGTAGATTGTATGTATTGAAGTGATAGTGTAGGCTACATGGAGAATGAATGTTACTCTGAAACCATGTCGCAGCTTTTTGTGTATACTATGTTAAATGAATAATGTTAGTGCTGTATTATTTGAATAATCTAAATGATTCTATAATCTTCCTGATGCCTTCAAATTCTAAAAAAAATAAACACTTCTATGCAAATAAAAGTACTTTATTTTACAGAAAGTCTGGTAATGGAAATTTTCTAATGATGTCTTTGTAATTACCATCAATAAAAATAACGAGAGTAATTTCGAAGATATTTCCACTTTTTCAGAACCATATCATTCTTCAAGTTAAATTAAATGTAAACAGAACTTTCAAATTTGCATTAAAAATAACCATGTAAATCTGAACAAATTAAATCATAGTATCAAAACAGTTCCAACGTTATATTTCATTATGAGTAGATACTCTCTGCAAAAATTAAAAGGTTTAAACAATAAAACTATATCAGAATTTTGAGTTGGAACAGAAATCAAATAATTCATTAAAAAAATTTTAATATAAAATCAATTTTAAGAAACTTATAACTCAAGACAGACTTACATTTACTAAAGAAAGTGGCATGTGAAATGTGCAATCCAACTAATGGAATGATGAAGTTAATATTTTTTTAAGAATAATTACAAAAACATAGGTTAATATGAATTTCCAGTTATTCATATTATTATAATTGAATCATTAATTTAGAAACCACATGGGGTTTTTTTTTCAAAATTGTTCTTACGCTGTTTTCACATTCCAAAGTAGTTACATAGTGAGTGAAGAAATGACAGAGTCAAGTAAAATCACATTATAGGTCCATAAAAATCAACCAGGTAAAATATATATTATTGATTTTAAAAATTATTCAGTAGTTTAGGTTTTATTGATCACATCAATTTTTTAAAAAATTGCTTATGCTGTTTTTACCTTCTAAAGGAGCGAGTGAAAAAATTACAAGACTCCAGTCACATTATAGGTATAACAAATCTACCATTACCTATATTATTGACTCATGTGATTTCTGCAATCAATGATTCAATTATTTAAATATTAACTTAAAAAATTTTCACTTTGCAAATCAACACTACTGAAATACAAACTGATATCTTCAAACTGAAATTTTGAAAATTTAGTACTCCATTAATATTTTCTTGAAGTGACCGCAACAGTATTTTCAATGCAAGATACAAAATGCTTTTCAATGTCCTGTAACGATATTTCTTATATAGTATTAAGAATGCTGGCAAAAAGCTGCAGTATACACAAAAGTGCTAAAAATCCTGGGATACCAGTATGCAAATTTACAGGTGACATTCATATTATGTAAAAAAAGTACAAGACATTGCAGTGACTTGTAGAATTCCTTTGACCACAGGATCAAGGGTGTATAAAAAATACTTCATGAAAAACATTAACCTTTTTTATTAGACTGCGCAACAGTCCATCGCATCTGATGAATGACTGAAACCAGCAACATCTGCACAAAAGTACCCAATACTGAAGAACAAATGATACTATATGAACAGACAACAACATCCATTAGAGATGTGTCTGATTAAGTCTGCAATTAAGTATGTAGTCTGTTCAATAAATATAGGAACTAAGCCTCTACGGTGACCGAAATGTTTGCCCATGTGCACTGTCTGTACTGTTGGGCAGGGCATCAACCATTAGTAACAATCAGACCATCAACACAAGCATGCAGCTAAAGCAAGGCTTTTTTTGTGGCACACTGCTTTTACTTTCTTGTATACACGATATACAAAGAGAAAGTATTGTAATCATCAAAAAATACAACCTCTAGATTTTGATGAAAGATCCCAAAAAGCATGGGATGTTCCAGAATAATAATGTGCCAATTCACAGAACCTTAACTGAATAGATGGTTTAATCTTTAGCTACAGGCTAGAAGAAAGCTCAAAAACTACTTGCTACAAAGATTTTGACGAGGAAAATCATCAGAATAATCTCTTTTCAGGTGATTAGGTAGCAAGATCTGAAGTTTCTCGTGTCTGTATTGTGGAATTCATATTCCTGTTTTCCCTCGTTGCCAATCAAACCACCAGTCACACATGAGGTGACTGAATAGAACAGGAGAGTAAAATGATCAATTAAGTTATTAGAGCATGAAATCCTGATCTTTTATAGACATGGCAGTTGTGCCCAGCCAGCAAGCAAATGTAAAAATTCAATTGGCACAGTATCTGTACTTCCCATATTAAAATGATTAAGAAGCATTAGTTCAAGCACCTGATTTGTTCACCTAGACCACTCCATGGACAAAGCTATTTGTGTACAATATCCAGGAACCCACAAAAATCACGTAATTATGAGTATTATAATCCATCCAACAACAATCGCAAAATTATGAGTGGTTGTCCAGCAAGCAAGGCTAAACGTCACCGAGTTACAGGAAGTCTTGCATAGTTGGCGAGGTATCACATGATTTCTGGCACTTCAGTGTATACACGAAATATACATTTTTACTTTATTTGCCAAACTTTGGCAAAGTATTTTGAAGGAGGAAGTCCAACTTAAGTGCCACATATTCATCCATGAGCCAGCTTTTATACATTACACCAGTCTCTCCAGATTTACACAATGTTTTTGGTTCAAATTTAAAATGTTTTGTTTGATTAAATATTTTGGACAAACTGACTACACAAGATTTTGCACAAACTGGCAAGAGTATGTATTTTGAGTCAACAATTTACATTTCTAATTACATTGCAAAATAATAATCAAAGATCAACGTCTTCAAATTGCAAATCGGCAAATACAAAAAGAGTTAATAATTTACATTAGTTTTGTATTATATACAAAAGAATATAAAACTTAGTCTTCTTCCATGACATCTTGCTTAGGCTTAACATGCACAAAATTTTGGTCTGATGTAGAGGCATCGGCATCATCGACACCATTTGTTTCTTTCTCATTGTCTCTACTTTGCTTACGGTCAGATCTGTTATTCAAATCGTAGCTCGAATTATAACTGTCCGATTCTCTACCAAAGGAGTTTCTCGATCTCGAAGATTTGCTCTTGTGTAGAGCATTATCTGTCAAGAAGAGAGAGGACTGCAGTCCTTCCTTGAGGCTGCACAGCGTTTTATGATACTTTTCAGACTCGGACTGAGTTCTTTTCAGCTCTTCTTCGGTAGCATGCAGTTTCTGCTTTAGCTCTTCTATTTCCTGAGAAAGCTTTTGGGACAGTTTTTCTTTATTAGACGTTACTTCATTCACATTTTCTAGAGAAAATAAAAGTAATATCTTGTCACAAAAAATGCAACATCATGGAGGGATAGAATA
This sequence comes from Araneus ventricosus, assembly GCA_013235015.1. NCBI lineage: Eukaryota > Metazoa > Arthropoda > Arachnida > Araneae > Araneidae > Araneus > Araneus ventricosus. The sequence continues at coordinate 33,593 of BGPR01011908.1, forward strand.
GTTTATAAAAGGTATCTACAGATAAGAACTTTATTTATTTTAATAATTCATCCACACATTTAATTAAGTGGAACAAAATTCAACAGTTTTTTCAAAATTATGTACCAGACAAAGATAAATTAGCATTAGCAAATACAAGGAAGAAAACAGAATATATGTATTAGGGATGTAATGAATATTCGGCAAGTATTCGGCCGAATAATATTCATATTAAGATTAATAATTTTTTTAAATGTGCTCTTAAATACACATTTAATAAAGAATATTACAGAATTACATTTCAGTACATTTATTATTAAAAACTCTCCTAGCATTTACCAATTTTACACTGTGTAGGCGTATTTAATAAAGTTACATCCAATTTATCATTAAAAGCCTGAAATTATTAAACAAGAATTTTTCAGCATTTTCAGAAGGAAGTCTGTTTTGTTTCATACACATATAATAACAACTAGGGATGTAATGAATATTAACCCCATTCTAGACTGAACTGAATCCCAAATTTATGGGTCAAAAAATGTCAGTTTTGCACCCGAATCACTATGGGTTTCAGAAAAAAAATTCAAATTCAGAAGAATCTGATTCTGAAATATCTAAACAATGTTCATCTTCAATATCATCTAAATCAGGTTCACTCAAATCAGAATCATCAGGCTGCACCCAAGCCATGATAATAAAAAATTGTATAAAAAAAAATCAACTACTATCTACAAATTCTTACAAAAAAATAAACAAACAGAACTTAGGACAGTTCACTTTCAATCTGCAATCAGTATGCTGCCATCTAGAGGCTAGAAATGTCATCAAAAGTCATCGAAGCAAGCATATAAAGAATAATTCGTGAAAGGCTCGCTACACAGTGTAGAATTTTATATTGCTCGAGATATACTCGGGATGAGCCAGATTTGAGCTCTAGGCAAAGCCAGGAAGGGGTTAACTATTAGGCCTGTTCGGCCCTTTCCTGAATATTTGGTCTGGTCGAAAGCTAAACAGATATTTGGCAGAATAAATTCAGGATAAAATGTTTCTAAAAAAGGATGTTTTAAATATATTTAACAACGAATATTGCAGAATTATTTTCTGGTACATCTTAATATAAATAAAAGGTGGGTGTGTTCCACATCTCCTCCCAAGCTTTGCACACTTATTATTTAAGACAAGAGGAAGATTATTGTCAACTTTTCGAAGTCTGAAAGTTAATTAAACAGTCAGTTAATTAGAAATTAACCGAAACTCTTTTTCCGTATTAACTTCGGAGCAAATTATCCCCCAAAATATTTTTATACCACCTTAAAGTTCAAAATTTTACCTTTTCAATGATACCAGTTTTCTGTGACATTTTTCCTTCCATTTTTATTAATTTTTTTAAAATTTAAAAAATAGTTAATTACACACACACTTTTTTGAAATAAAACAAATTTAATTATACTCAGTTGCTAGGCAACAGTGTAATTACTTTACCATTATTTTCTGATTTTTCTGTTTATTTATTCATTTTTTTTTTTTTTCAAATATTGTTTGGCAAAGTTTTCATTGGTTCTTAAAGAATTCCAAAGCTTATTTAATTAGATTAAAAAATCGCTGCAGTTAATATTGCCTGTCATCTTTACCTGCAATTTCTATGAAATAATAAATAAGTATTATTTTAAATGAAAATATATAACTTTGAGTATTACGAGTTTCAGAGTTTTAACGATGCCTAAAAGAAAACATAAGTCAATCACTCAAATTCCAACAAAGGCAAAGATAGTCAAGCTTTTGTAAGCAGATGAAATAGTTGTTTGACAACACAACGCTCCAGAAATGTTGTTTAAAGGCAAGTATTGGATTAATGTAAGTTGTTGTAGCCTTAAACTTTGTAGTTGGGAGGCTGTGGTTTTTTGAATGTTTGTTCATATTTTTATGCACATGAAGTCTTCAAAACAAGATAGAGGTCACTGTCAATTTTTCTAGTCCAAAAGTTAAACACCAAAATCTTGATAAATTTTTAATTAACAGCAATATCTTCCGAAAATGTTATCTAACAAAAACTAATTTTACACATATTTTTTGTTTTTTAAATTAGATTTTCAGTGGCACTAATTTAATCTCTGTACAATTTTTTTCCTCACATTTTAATAAATTTTTCAAAATTAATTTTATACACAATTTGTAACATTATATTTTTAGAGTTGATAAACAAAATTGCATATACGAAGAACTGTTGCCAAAAAACATTAACAAAATTCTGTAAAACACTAAAAGAAAAGTTTCAACTCGGACAATTCAGAATCTATACCAGGAAAAACTTTTGATTTGGTTTATCTTCATCTTATTTATTAAACAAAAAGTAATTAAACGTCCTAAAAAGTCCATTAAAATCTTTCTTATACTTCAGTATTTGCGAAAAAAATTTGAATTACTCATTTAACAAATATTACGGAAGGAATTAGTTTTCAGCATTTTTTAAAAATCGCTTGCTTCAACTGATGTTCTCATTTTAATTTAAAAACATTTCACATGATAAAAGGATTTTGTGTATTATAATATTATATTTTCCAATATTTTAATCCTGAGCAAAGTGGGATATATCAGCTATGTATAATTTTTTTTTTTTTTTTTATCATTGCAGAATAAGAATGTATACAAAGAACTGTTGTCAGAACACATTAACAGTTAATTCTGTAAGAATACTATAACAATACTAACAAATTTAAAAAACAAACAATTAACACTTTATATCAGGAACACCTATTGATTTAGATTAATTTCATGTTTATATAATGAAAAATAATTATTTAATTAATTCTCTATTATTTAATTAAGCATGGAGAAAAATAGCTGTATACTCGACTTGATTGTTATTAGAATTTTTTGGTTCAATTGATATTCTTATTTTAATAAAAAATGTTTCAGATGATAAAATGATTTTGTGAGTAATAATATTTTAAAGAAAGGAGTATTTAAATAAAAAAAATATTAGATATGAAATTAATTTAATCCTGAGCAAGGCTGGGTATATCAGCTACTTTATTATAAAAATAAAACTATCATTTATCCAATTTTAAGTTGCATAAGTGTATTTAATGATGTTGCATATCATTTACAGAAGGCTGTTTCATGTGGTTTCATATATATTACCAGCTTCAGAAAATAAATGGTCACTATATAATGCTTGCAGGTGCTGAAAGATATTTCCTTGCTAAATTTGCAAACTTTGGAAATTTCATCCCCACCACCACCACTAATTAAATGGACACTCAGTCCTACTATTAAAAGTTCTTTATCAAAACAGGAATTTACTTCCAGAAGTTTTAATTTATCCAATCAATTTTCTTCTGTGCTTGTCATTGCATGTTCTGCAATGACAACTCTCTTACTTCTTTGAAGCAATACCCTAATGAAGGGTTTCTCATTTCTTGTTATTGGAACCAAGGTATTTAAAATATTACAAATATACATAAAGGTATTAACGTTTTTTAAATATACAAATAATAAAAACTCAATTTTATTTAATCTTTATTTTTTTCACTTAAAATTTGAAAAATATTTCATTCGCAATCAAAAGTGAAAAGTTTTTTAAAATTTAGTATTCAGCCTGCAATTTTGCCGGCCAAATCACCATTCATTACATCTGCAATATGTATTGGATTGCCTTTGTTTATAACTAAATAACACTATTTCATGGGTTTCCCCCTCCCATTCAAAAACTTACATTTACTGTAGAAAACTTGTGAATTTCTGATATTTAGTGGTTAACATTGATACCTTTATCTGTATCTGTTCTATCAGGAGAAAAAATTTTACATATTTATAATTATTCATATTATTTTATTATCGTATATAATTTTCACATATTTATTATTTTAAATTCAAGATATACTTTGATCAACATAATGTTGGACGAGATAAGTATTGTCTTACTCTTTTTATACTTTTACTTGCTCTTGAAGTTCAGTGTCAAGATCCTCGGTAACACACACAAAGAAAAGCATTTTGATACTATACACCTGATAAGCCAAAATGATAGCTATACATGATATAAAATAGTAAGCATCTAAACTATGATCAAACTACTCTAAGCACCAAGCAGCCATGGTAAGAGTTGCAAGAGAAGATTACAATATTAAAATGTCAAAGGATGCGGGTGGCTTTTTAAAAAATATCTGAAAAGTTCATGATTATTCAAAAACGACGGAATAAGCTGAATAATAGTAAATGCTTGTAAATATTTGTTATATAACCAAGATTCTAATTATTAAAGGAATTTGAAGATTACTGCCTTCTGTAGTGTAAAACCGAATGCTACAGTAAAGAAACAATTTGAATGAACTGATCACTAAGTGAGGTAAGCATTAAATAAAAGCAGTATCCATTTAAAAAGAAAGGAAAGAAGATTTATTGTTTATTAAATTTGAACATAATAGAAGGTTAGCACTCTTATTGGGAAAAAAATTAACATCCTTCCTGGTAATAAATTGATTGCTTTGGAATATGTACAAATAAAATCATTCAATTATCGAGCAAGAAGAAATAAAAGAATGGCACTATGAAGGGCACTTTTAGAATTTAACTTACAACCCATAGTTTACATTTCAGAAAAATGCTCTCTTAGAACAGACTTAAAACGATATAGTTCTTAAGTCTTTGAAATTATCTATATTTACAGCATTAAAAGAAAAATGTTGACTTTCAAACGTTGATCAAGAAATTAAAAATTTTGCAATACACCAAGTCACATTATTTCAATAATAACCAATATTTGGAATTGTTATATTTAAGTTTTAAACCTTTATTATAACTTCAATCAGTGGTGATATCAGGCTGCAGCCCCCCTCCCCAAGAGCTAGCCCAGAATTCATTTTATTTAAAATCACTACAGCCATTTTTTTTTCTTAATCTCCCTTTTAAAAAAATCACAACATTTCTTCCTGGATTTTGATAGGCGAAAATTTTCCCACTTTTGTAGTCATTTCACTTGTATTTGTAACATTGACATGTCAAAAACATGTTTTTGGTTATATCAATGTGTTTTTTATTAAATTATCGAAAATAATGTAGTGTTCTTTATGATTCTTATTGACAGGTGAGTGAAGTCTGTAAAGTTAAAGTGTTTTGGTTCACATAAGCCATAAGGTTTGACATTCACCACGACGAAATAAATAATAAACCATTCACTAAAAACAATGACCACCGCAAAGCTAAATAAGGTAAAAAGTAAAAAAGCAACGTGCAGCTATTGCAGCTCGAGCTCATAAAAGACACTATTGTCGTTCTTGCCCTTTCTGAAATGCACAAATCTATTTACACTTTATTTTATGTAATGTTCCAAATATATCATAATATGTTTATAATATATTAGGGAAGCTCTGCCCCCCCCCTTTCCAGCAACTGGTGCTTCATAGCAGTTAAACTGTTGGCTTCACCACCTCTTCTGCCATGTGCCAAACTAAATACGTTCTTTAAAAGAAAGAAATAAAATTAGTAAGTACGACTTTGGTGTCATTTTTCTAAAACATAAGATTTTCAAATCCATCAGCATTGCATCCGAGAAGAACGACACCAAACACATACACATAGGATTTAAAATAAGGATGTTATGCAGCACCTAATAAAAACATTAACAATTTCAGCTTATCGTCTTAAATATAGAGTAGATTTGAAATCACTCTGACTTATGGCAAATGCCACATAGTAACCAAAACAGTTATCTTTCAACTGAAGTATACACAGTCAGTACTTACCAAGTTGTATCTGCAACTCTTTTACACTTTCATCAGTATTCAAGCGAGCCTTTTCACTCCGTTCAATCTGCTCCATCAATTTGCCGACATCCACAAGTGCCCCTTGATAAGATATCAATGATGAATTTAATCCGTTCTCCTTTTTGTCAGAATTACCATTGTCCGCAGGCACGTATTTTAGAGAAGGGATATATTTTTTGTTACCTATTTAGAATAAATTCAAAACTTTAATTTCAAGCAGTCTGTAAATCCAGTTAATAAAAATAAACTTAAAAACTTGCATTATAAAACAGGAGAAATACTTTCACAGGGAGAGCAATACAACACACAGTTTCTATTCAAAATCAAGTTCACCAGAAGTAGAAATATAAAGTAGGTATAAACTAAACTTTAAATATTTAATTTCCTTGAAGTATTTTTGGCTCTATAAATGCTAAAAAAAGGTTTAAAATCAAAGATGAACAATATTTTACTAATACCTTCAAATAAAGTACAACTGTTTTCTTCAATTAAAAGTTTATTTTGATCAATAGAAACGATAACTCTCTCTACTGAATTTTTTAATTAATATTTTGCAACTCTCCAAACTTTGCTGACTTTATAAATATTTTTATTCTCCAAACTTAGCTGACTTTAAATTAACATTATGTTAAAATAAATATGTGTCAAATTTTTAAAATTACTGCTTTTTCAGCTAACACTAATTCTTGTGAATAACAAGTTCTCTGAAATGAAGAAAAAGCTTTCGTAAAATTACTTCCGAAATGAATCTGTTTATCTTTTGAAATATAATGACCTCTAATTTGGTCAAAGTTTAGTCACGTAGATTATAAAGTGAATAGTGCATAAATTTGAGCATTCTATGAAAACAAGCTTAAATGGGTTATGAATTATGTTTTTAAAATTTCCAACTAATCTAAAAATGTAAAATGTCTTATTAAAAAAATATAGCAAAATTAGCAGAGAATAATGAGTCACCTCTCCAAAACAATGTTAATCTCATTAATAAAACTATTATGCACATTACAATGAAATATAAAATTAAAGCACAGTATTAGACACGAAAGGAGTTAACATTTTTCAAACTGCGAGGCTAGAAGAAAAATTGAATAACTTATTTTCATTATTTTTGAGGCAGTATTCAAAAGTGATTTTACCTCTTACTATTAAGCAATTCATGACACGTCAATATGTATTATGGTGAATAATATAAGAGAAGTTGAACAAGACAAAAACATCTTAAAACCATTGGCTAAATATGCACGAGTACCTTCTCTTCAGCACTCGAAAATTTGGAACTGCTAAACAGCAGTTCTCATCAAAATGTTGCAGAATATTGTTAGCATCTACATAAAGATAATTAAGAATAAATCTGAATCATCAATCACTTGTTAATTTTAAAAAGTAATAAATTATTTTGATAATAAGAATGGAATAGCAACATTCTGTGATTTTGACTAATGACATATATAATTTTAATTCTATAACTGAATTGGGGGGAAAAGGCAATTATCACATTAATCATTCAAGAATTAACTAAAGTAATGAACTACAATAATCAATTGTGAATGGTGCAACAAATAAATTTAACACTATTAAAGATTAAAAAAAAGATTCATGAAATACATCTACGGAAAAAAAAGTTTAAAGAATTTTCTACAGATTTGTTAATGAATATTTTCTTGCAGAGAGCTACCATGATATTTGAACTATAATAGTTGATGAAAATGTGTACTGTTTTGAAGAAGAATGTAACAACCAGCGGGAGTGTTCTCTCCTAAACTTTCTCGTATACTTTCCCCAAAAGGTGCCGTTTCTACTTCCCCCGCGTGGCTAAAAAAATTCGAACCTACTGTTATCCAGAATCCAATGACTATCAGAAGATTTTTCATTATAGTGATTGAAAAATATCCAGGCAAAGAATTCAAAGAGATGCATACCGATTAAAACACATCTGACGCATGCTGCTAGGTTTCACTCTTGCCGTCTCAAGGACAAACTGACGTAATCGCTCCTTTTGCGAGCACAGACGTAGGCATGCGCGTGGAAATAGCGGATTGGTTTCAATGTTAAATTATACAGACCGACAGACAGTCAACCCGTTGACGGATTTTGCCCAAAATTTTATACGGACCTACATTCATGACGATAAAACTGTGTACCAAATTTTATCCATCTAGCTATTCAAGTTTTTGAGTTATAGTGTTTACATGACTTCGGACATACAGACAGACAGACTTCCCATTGACGGATTTTGTCCAAAATTAGATAGAAACCTACAAATTATGTTTAAAGCCCACATACCAAATTTCATCCCTTTATCTCTAATAGTTTCCGAGTTATCGTGTTCACAGACACACACACAGACATAATTCCACAATTCTTGTTTTCGGACTCAGGGAAGTCTAAAACGTGGAGATTCGTCAAAATCTCGAGTTCGAATTTTTTGACGATTACAATACTTTCTCTTTGTATACTCCGTATACGAGAAAGTAAAAAGAAAAGAAACAAAATTATACATCATAGCATACCTGCAGCTAATTCTTCGACGTTTATTTTAGACAAATCTGTCTTAAAAATTTTATCGCCATCAACTGGACGATCTGTTAGTTTACGATAATGAAAAATTTCACGCTTGCAAACCTTTTGAACCAATTTTCGTACCTGTAAAAAAAAGGAAAGAATAAAAAACAGAGTGTATTAATATAAGTTTGATTCCATGAAAAAATAAATCAAGTAAAAACAATTGAAAATAAATGCCTACTTTTTTATCTTCATGATATGCTAATTTCAAATGAATTTATCTTAATGATGTGCTAATTTTTTTCCAGTTTTAAAAAAAATCAAATTCCATTCTTAATTATTTGTTAAAAGCTGCTGGACCGTTTGTCTACCCTATTTGATCCTTCAACAAAAATAGTTAGATAACTGGAAATAAAAAAGGTATTAAAGTATTATATTTAAAAAAAAGGTTTTTAAAACTTTTCGTCTATAATGTGAATGCTTTATTTTTTGAAATCTATAAATCTTTTTATGTTTTGTGATCGTATGTTTATGTTTTTAAAAAATTTCTCTTTAAAAAAGGTTCAAGTTTCAGGAAGATAATCCATTATCTTATATGACCAATAATTTTACTTGTATCACTGCTTGGTTTAATTTGTTTTAGTAATGTGACAAGAATTTCAAAACTACCATTTGAGAAGAAGGGGCAAAGGATCACTCTATTTAAATTACTATTCAATCAACAATGGATTTAATTTTTGGACTGACATATTTGAAACTGAAAATTTCATTTACATTTTTTTAATTTCAACTATGTTTCATATTCTCCTTCAAAGTGTTTGAAATTATTTGAACTAATTTAAAAATTTACTTGGTTATTTTACATTTTACTTTAAATTTTCGGTTCTGACATTTACAAATAGTAGATTATTTGGTCTAGTCATTCAAAATAATAACTTTTCATATCTTTAAACTTGTAAAGTTTAAATCTGAAAAACTTAACAGAAGTATTACTGCAAACCAACAGGTCACCGAGGACAATTAGCTATTAATAAAATTCATTTAAATACAAACATATCACACATAATTCATTTTAAGGGAATCTAATATTTTATTCAGGAAATTTTCAAAACATTTTAAAACTTAAAATTAAATAACAGCTTTTCTTTACAATCTAGAATATATATAGCAAAGGAATTGGAATAACATTTTGCTTTACTGAAATACTTACTTGGGCACGAGATAACATCAAACCGAGAGTATACAATATTTCTTCAATGTCTTTATCCAGCAAGTATCCACAATGTGTTTGATCAAAATACACAAAAGAGAGTAACAAGTTAGGGTCATGAGTTATCATCTGTAACTTCTTTTTCCTTCGTTTTTTCTTTTCTATATAAAAACATAACACAGAAATTAACCTACTGCTTTCAGGCTACATAAAACCAATTAAGAATTGATTTTATCAATATGCATAAACATTAACTGTCAATAATTTTCCATAAACATCATCTGCATTTACCTCGTTTGTCATCGTCATACTCATCATCTTCTGATTCATCATCATCTTTCTCCGAATCATGCTCATTAGAGTCATCTCTTCTACGATTATCATCTTTTTCATCCTGAAAACGAGCAGCAGAGTTAATATATTGAAATATAGCATAAGTCAAACAAATTATTTGCACGGAAAATTTATAAAATGACTTATTTAAAATAGGTTAATTAATAAAAAAAGTTAAAATAGGTAATTACAAAATAAAAAAATGACTTACTATGCAATACAAAGAGAAGGTAAAAAAACATTGAAGACATTATTTAAAAATGAATATTAGTTGCTTAGTAGAACTGGAAAAATCATTACATAACATGAACAGAAAAGGCAATAGGAAATAAGCAAATCTAAAAAGTTTTATTTTTGTCTTGAAATAAAAATTCTTAAATTTCTAGTCAACATACTTTTCTATCTTTTTTGTCCTCCTTTTTATCTCCCTTCTTTTTATCCTATGGGGAAAAAATTTCAAATTCAAACTGCTTTCTAAACAGAACACACATCAAAATAAAAACATGCAATTCATTATTTTCTATAAAAAGATTTATATGTCTGCAAAATCCTAAAAAGTAAATTTTTATTGTATCCATCAATGAAATGTGCTGTCATATAACGCTACTTATTGTTTTCCGACACTCTGATTACCTCAAAGCTTCAATATATGACAAGTTAAATCCAACTTAATTTAAAGCACAGATTTCAGTAAATTGCTTTTAAACAGTGTTAAAACCACCAAGACTAAGATAAACATGAAGAAAATTAAATTCTAAAATTTTTTTTAAAGAAAAATCATCAAAAAATTGGTTGAAAATCATTTCAAAAATAAATGATAAGATTTTTAAAATATAGCAAAATATGGGAAAAGGTTACTAGCGAATTACTTGCGCTACCTCAAAAATAAATGAAAGGAAAAATTCAAAATTTCAAAATGACAACACTTTGACTTCAAAATCTGGCTAATGGGTGGCAGATGCCAGCTGAAAATTGCTTAGCAGTTTGACAATACAATTTAATTTGTTAGACAAGGCAAAAAAAAAAAAAAAAAAATGGAATGTTCAGTTTAGTCATGGAATTAAATTGGAACTGTCCTATAAATAGGATGCTGGTCATTAACAGTAACTAGATCACCAATGAATGACATAATATGTGTTTCTATACATCTAAGGAGTATAGAGGGTGCTCCATGAAATTAAAAAACTCTCATTTTGAATAGAATTTTATTACACAGAAAATGTATTCAAGTATATAAAGATGTTGGGGTTCATAATTTTTGAAGAAGTGGAAACATTTCAGTTAGGACTAAATAAGACTTTATCGCATACTGGTATGTTTTTTGAAGATAAAAAGGTATTTGATTTAAACCGTCCAAAAAGAATTAAACCAATTCCAATCCATGACCATTTAACTCATGGAATACTGGGCATGAAGCTGCATATTATCTCCTTTAAAGGTTTAATGTGTGTTAGGCTTAGCGGTAGAAAATACTTCGGCCAGTGGGCACTGACTGCGCTTGCCAATTCCCGTCCTGTGGACAAGCTTCCTTCAGCAGGCATCCATCCAAAGGAGTTAAAAGTCGAGACCCAAGAGATGGAGTACAAAATTATACACTAGAGACAAAGATTTTTCTTCTTTTTCATGTACAATAATGATATTGTGAAGGAAATATTCATAGATCATCTAGCACTTTTGTACATGTATGGAATCCATTATTCATAGTATATCTATAGCTCTACACTTTTTCAAGAGGAGCTAGTAAAAGTTGGAGGAACAAATCAGTTTTTATCTACTTGTTTGTTTTGAGACTTTCTAATGCAAAATAGGTAATAAGTTTTGTTTTAAACAAAATTGAAGTAGAGTTCATTAAAATTATGTACCAATTCTTAATATTTTTTAAAAATAAATTAATAATACCGAGAGGAGTCATCATAGATTATATGAAATTTTACATATTTAAGAAATAACCTTACCATAACAATTCAATTAATCTAAATGAAGTTTTAACTATGAGTTACTATAATATAAACTATCAAAATATTAAGTTAAAACTTACTTTCTCGTCATCTTTGATTTCTGGCGCTTCTGCGAGTCCTCGGTAAATGCGGAAACCAAAGTCGCGCATCATCATTTCATTAAATAATTCGGCAAATAGGGATACCTAAAAAAAATTTATCAGCACTTGAACAGACAGTACAGCTATCATAACAAATGTGAAAAAACCACTAACCACACTTAAAATCAGAAATATAATAAGTGTTTCTATATATTTGCTAATAAGTTTTCTTGCTATTTTTTTAAAGGTTAGACTGATTTTTTTAGAACCATCATGAAAAACATAATTGCAATTAATAGATAGTTTACAATGAAAGCAAATTTATAATTAATAGAAGACATAACAATTTATTTAAATAAATACAAAACAATAAAATTTTAAAACAATCTTTGAAGTCTTTTGAGATTTATTAAGCGCATCCTTTTTGGCACATGAGGGGATAACGGACTTTGTTGCTAAAAATCCCATCTCATCACATTTCAATCAATCAATCAATAAAATTTTATGGAATATTTAGTAAGTACAAATTTCATAAGTAGAAATAGGCAATGCAATTTATTACAAAAAAGCTGAAATAAGCGTCATACTTCAAATGAATGTTCTTTATTGTCTTCTTGCCGATAATCCAGTAGCAATGATAAAGACATAACTGCACAATCAAATTTCCCATTTTTTGCAGTTCTTGAAGGCTGCACTATTATAGCTGGAGTATCAGGAAAATTAAATTTTTCTCCACCAACCTTCTCTTTTTCATCTTTGGACTTTTTATCGTCTTCCTGAAATATGAAACACAGAACATTTTAATGCACATCATTCCTACGGTGAATTTTGAACCTCTAATTACAATATAAAAAGATATATGTTTAATGACATTCTACAAAAGAATGGTAGAACTAAAGGTACCAAATTTAGTATAGGCAGGTTTTAGATGATGACATTATGTAACTAATGTGCGATTCATTCTTCAATTTTTTTTAAATGAAAGTTAGAGTAGAACCCCAAGAATCCAAACTAAGTGGGGCTGACCTCTGTTCGGATTCCAGGAAATTCGGATTATCCTGGAAATTCAGTAAAATACTCTTTATATACTAAATGCAGTAGAGTATTGACTCTGGATGCTCTGTGAAAGTGTATGAAAAGAGAATGCGACAATTTGCACGGTACAGTGGCAAACAATTTGAGGGTAAAAAGAAGATATCTGAGTTTATTTCTACTAATTGTGCTGTATTCATTCTTAAAGACCACTTCAAATACTTCTTTTAAGTTAGAATAAACATTAGCTTTAATTGGAAGTAGGGGATAATAGCCTTTGTTGCTTCAAATCCCGTAACACAAATTCAAGTCAAGTAAACATTAGCTTTGTTTCTGATTCGTAATTGTTGTTTTTCCTTCATTTTTCAGTAAAAATT
>BGPR01011909.1:7415-23196 GCA_013235015.1 Araneus ventricosus
CATAAAACATATGTTTATTTTATTTGTTTTCAATCAATGTTAAACATTTCTCTCACATATATATCTATTTAAACACGTCAAATTTGACGGGAAATCTCTCGAATGAAGAGGCAATTTGCACCAGTCATACCATGACGGGTGATATTCTAGTACTGTGTTATTTATTTAATGGTTGTTTACTAGATAATTTTGCTTTTGTTGTTGTTGTTTTCGGCTCACTTCCTACAAATTTCCTGAAATTTCTATTTATTTATTTAGATATTTCTCGAAGGTTATTTTAATGTTATAAAGCGAATAAACTTACTCAGAAGATACTCTAAATCTTATAGTCAGAATGAATCATGAATTTTTAAATATGTTGAAGATTGCAAGGCAACGAATTTTAATTTGAGTTAATCTTAATTTCTATTAGTAATCATTTTATTTAAATCGCATAACTTTTGCAAGAGGCCTCGAAAGTATATATTAAACAGAAATTAACATTTTATCATAGCATAAGTTTTACAAATGAATCAGCAAGTTGAAAATATTAGGCAAGAATAGAACCGCAGCTTTTTTCGACATTTTTTTTCTCAGAAATGCTTTTAATGATTTGATTTGTACAGGGTATCTCAAAAAAAATGCATACACTGTTTAGGAAATCATAACTTTCTGATTTTTCTTTCTTTTGCGGTTTAATCAATTGTCAATAATGAGTGGATGAAGATTAACTTTTGAAAAAAGAGTATTTATTTTAAAAATGCTAATGGAAGCATGAAAATGTAGAATTAGAAATATCACAAGGAGTTTCGGGAAGATCCACCAACGCTACTTACAATTAATCAGATAAAAGACAAGTTTTAAACGAATAATACTGTTCAGGATGTTCTTAGACAACGTTCCGGAAGATCAAGAACATCAACTAGCTTCACCAGCAAAAAAGGGTACTGGAAAGTTATCGCGAAGCATCCAAAACATCTGCAAGACAAACAAGTCGTGAGATTGGCATCAGCAAGCCAAGTGTCCATCAGATTTTAAGCCGTTGTCAAAGGAAAAGTTACATTCCAACAATGGTACATGCTATCAATGAAGATGATCCTGACCGAAGAAAACAATTTTACATCTTGTACTTGATGACTTGACTTTGACTACTTCTCATCATCATTGTACTTGAAAAAATGTGAACAGGATGCACAGTTTTCGGGGAAGATTGTTTGGAGCGATGATTCTACGCTCAGATTAAATATCATAATTAATCGACATGATTGCAGTTACTGGGCAACTACAAATCCATATTTTACGCGGGATTGACCCTCTGAGCGGTTAGCTATTTTGATTTACTAGCTTTAAAGTCTTAAAAATTTGCTTTTAAGCTGAATAATTGGATCTTTACTGAGTTCACTTAGATCTCTGGACTCTTAAGAATATTTCATCCATGGAAGTTTAATAAATTATTCGCATGAACATGTATTATATGCTTTTAAACTCAATATGAGAAACGCAAAAGCACGTGTGAAACGCTTCGAGGATTAAGAGCCTCAATATGAAATGTTTGTTGAAGTTTGTGAATCAATCGGTGTGAATAAGCAGTGTATTGACCAGAATGGTAATAATTTACAATATCTGGGATTCTTTTTTAATTTTTTTTTTCTTTTAGGATTGCAACATTTTGTTATAAAAGCCAATGAGCCCACAGCACTGCCTCTTCAAGAGAAAACAATGGCACAGCATTTCAAAGAATTGGGATATGCTACTCATATGGTGGGAAAGGTATGCTAATGTCCGGAGATTACTTCAATATGCATAAATATATCAGGGAAAACTTTAGAACCAAAAAAAACTTATTTTAAATATCATATATGTGGATTTCTTCACTTTCACTTTTTTCGTATACTAAGAGGAAACATTATTAACGTCAAAAATAATTCGAAATTTAGAATTTTATGAATCCACATGTTGGAGACTTTCCTGATTCCGAAGCAAACGTTTTCTGATGTCAGTCTGTCTTAGTTAATTATTTTAATTAATTTCTTTGTTATTAATTCTTAATTATTAATTTATTTGATTAATGTCTGTCTTACTTAAATAAACACTTTGTCTTTTCTATATTCCATTTATACCAAAAATAGGGGGGGACTCTACAAATTATCTATAAATTGCTTATTTTTCATTTTTATATATATATATTTGTTATATATCTTTAATTTTTATTAATCTATATATCTCAACTTTCAATTATTTTTATCATATTTATAGCTATTTTATATTTTCTTGTAATTATATATTATTGTAATTTGTGTTTAATATTATTACATCCATTTAATGTAATCAACTATCATAATGCAAAATTAAATTAACTGCCTCATAGTCCATGTGAATTATGTAAAAAATATAGCATCTAGATCAGAGGTTCTCAACCTGTGGTACGCGTACCCCTGGGGGTACGCAAAGGACTATTTGGGGTACACGAACTCAAAGTTGTCAATGGCGGACACAAGAAAACATAAGGGGTTAAAAAAGTTACAGAATTTGTTTTCCTAAGTTCCTGTAAAAAGTAAAACCGACAGTTGTGCAAGTCCTAAACCTAATCTCAAAATAAGAAAAAGAAAGTAGAAGGAAGTGTAATTTTTAGCTCTCCTTTTTTAAGTTAATGCGCAATTATTACAATACTGATTTCATCCGTTCTGGCGTTGAACTAACACTATTGTAAAAATGGAATAAAATGAAATAAAATGAAAAATCAAAAATAAGTCATGCAAATGCTATAAATTCGAGTCATTTGACTCTTAGGCCCTTAAAATTAGTTATAAAAACTTCTTTGTATAGACGGGTGGTTAGAGGGGTGGTTATGACAGTAGGGGGTATGTGAAAATAAAAAGCCTAGCCAAGGGGTACGCGAGGGAAAAAAAGGTTGGGAACGCCTGGATAAGAAAGAACCAGAGGGCGTGATGCTTATGGGGAACGGATTGCTCCCCTTCCACACATGTCCATCGCGAACTGGTGAGACACCATGTTGTGATTTCATGTATAAGGACATGTTGAGGTGTCAAAGTCTGTCTAACTGAAAACCCAACAAGCTAAAAAGATGAAATTTGGTTTGTGATTTTTACATTGAATCCGAATTCTGGAAAAAATCTATTCAAGGGAAGTGTCTGTCTGCCTGCTTCTCCTTCTATGAGCATTAGGGTGTCCCAAAAAAATCAACTTTCAAAAATTTCAACTCTCATACTCCAAAAATGCTTTTTCGGTGAATATAAAACACCTTGAATTTTTTCAGAATTAAAAAAAATATTTAGAGGTCCACCATGCGCAGGTGCGCATGTTACTCGTTAAAATCATCATTGCGCAACCAAAACAAATGTTCTCTCATCTCCGTTCTTGGAGGCAAAGAGTTGGTGATCCTAAGAGGAACGAAGAAGGCGAGCACCGTAGACTCCAGATTAACCAAATAAAATCTACATGGTAAAAAAATTAATCAGTTATTTTTAAAGCTCGCAGCATTTTGATATTATTGACTCAAGTGGTTTCTGCGTTCAATGATTCAAATATTCGATTGTGATAAACCACTGTATCACAAATGGACTTTTTGGCTTTTACTCATTTGATTTTATATTGCTTTCTGCTCATAGATTCCTAATAATTCTTTCCAGTGGCATTTAGGTTACCATAGAAAAGAATATACGCCTACATATAGAGGATTTGATAGTTTCTTCGGATATTACAACGGTTACATAGATCACTATGACTATACTCACTTTTATCCGCCTCCTGGATTGAAGATTCCTAAGGTAAGAACGGGAGAAGATCACTTTCTTTTCCTTTTGTCAAACAAAATTTATATCCTGTAGCAGAAAAGCTAGATTTCTTCTTATTATTGAAACAAACATTCTCTAGAGAGCCTTCTGAGCAATGGACCTTATGGACGTGTCGTCATAGTCACGTGACGGCGGGACGCCGAAAACAGCTGATCGGAGTTGAATGATCGGATAAGAATGCATAGCAAGCTAAAATAACCATTTTTTCAGAAATAATGGCAAATAGCCATAATCAGTTATTCAATCAATGTGAAATATATTGAAACTCAAGTATATTTGAAAAAAACACTCAGAGATAAAGATTATGTATTGAGAGTTACAAATATAAAAGAAAGCTTCGTCACAGGAAGCACATCGTATTTCTGAAGGGATGAAGATCACAATAAACAGTCCTAAATCGACGGCACTATAGAAATAATTTATAGCAATAAAATTTTCTGCCGAAATACTTCGTTAAAAGATTGAAGAAAAAAATTAATAAAATTTCAGTTGGCAACAAATGGAGAAGTTAATGAAGTCGTTAAATAATAGAAGAGGGCCTGCGATTGTTCTGTATTAAAACTATTATTCTATTATTTTTATCCACAAAACCTGCTTTTATAGGCAATAATCATAAAATAAAAAAACTGTCAGAAATATGGATTATTAAGGAAAAATTTTAATTTTCTATAAAACAGTATATATTATAAGCGAATTTTACATTTTACATAAAAAGTATCTATACCAAGTGTTTCAAAAAAGCATATAATCAACACAGAAAAAATCAATTTTTAAAAAAGCAAAAGAAACTATTTCCATACAAAGCAAAAGTTCACTTATTTCGAGTTGTGACAATACACATCGTTGCACGAACCACTGTCGTATTTCTGTAGCGATAAAGATTTCAAATAATAGTCCTTAATCGCCTATGATAGATAAATTGGTTTTATCGATAAAATTTTCTGTCGAATCTTCGCTAAAAATTTAAATTGATATTTCAGTCGTTAATTTACATGCCGATTATGCATAGTAAAGAATAGGGGTTCACTTTGTTTATCCCTCCACAGCTGTTTTTCTATACTCTCGAACCCAAACTGTGCATAAGGTCCATTAAAAATCAGTATCGGAAATCAAAAAGAAACGCAATGGGAGAAAAACGCAATGGGAAACGCAAGAGGGGAAAGTGTAAGTCAATAAAGCAAGAGAAGTGTTAGCAGCACAGACTTTTTGATTTAATTACGTTGGTTGTCGGCAAGTGAGAGATGGGTTTAGTTTTAGTTGTATTAAGTCCCGTTTTGAAGTAGCACAAGCGTTATTTTGGGGCGGACCACGTAATTTTGATATACGGTCAGATAACGAGGACGACACCTAAGCTCGCACCCCTTCCCCAAACTTCCGCATTACAAACGCAGGAGGACCTTTGGTCCCTACATATGATTCAATGTGCAACAAACCACATACACGGCGGATCTTCAGTAGAATCGGTTTTCGAACCTGGAACCATCCGGCCTCGAAGCTCTAATGCCCGTTGTTGCCAATAGGATACATGTTGAAATATTTATTAAATCGATTGACAAAATATAGATGGCAGCCCGAGTGCTGATAAACTTCCGCACCACATCAGCAGGAGGACGTTTGACTCCTACATATGATTCAATGTGCAACTGACCCACATACGCGGCGGATCTTCAGTAGAATCGGTTTTCGAACCTGGAACCATCCGGCCTCGAAGCTCTAATGCCCGTTGTTGCCAATAAGATACTTGTAGAAATATTTATTAAATCGATTGACAACATATAGATTGAGTGCTGATAAAAAATATTATAGAATATATATAATATTGTAGAATTGTATCAAGGAAATTTTTTTCTGAAATAAAGGTCAATGCTGTCAGTTGGTAACAAACTATTTTTTAGCCATGAACTATACTTAAAGCAAAATAGGATTTTTAAAAATATTTTTCCCATGTTTTATTCAAGAAATGAAATTTAAAAAAAAAAAATTAAAACCAGTTTTTTAAAATATCCGGCTTTTAAGAATTAATTTAACTTTTCTGTGACAAAATTAATGTCGGAAACATCAACTAAAACTGTTAGAAATTATTAAGGAGACACATTACCCAAAAAATGGCCAAAATATGAATTTTTA
Source organism: Araneus ventricosus (assembly GCA_013235015.1). Taxonomy (NCBI): domain Eukaryota; kingdom Metazoa; phylum Arthropoda; class Arachnida; order Araneae; family Araneidae; genus Araneus; species Araneus ventricosus. The sequence goes on from BGPR01011909.1 coordinate 13,337, forward strand.
TTTTATTGGCTTGTTTTGTTTATCTTATCTTTCTACTTATTGCATCAAAATTTCAAATTTGTACCTCTAACATTATAGAAATTATTTGGGCTTTTATTTACGATGAACAATGATAAACATGCACAAATGACAATATCACCTGGCTTTTTCTCTATATCAGACTTTTCCTCACTTTCATGTTTTCAAAATGCTAAGGCTTTTTTCCCTTTTTAGATAGAGCCTTCAAATTTGTTGCACTTGTTTATCGTGATGTATATGATAAAACTGTGCATGCAATAAGCATTCAGTTTCATAGTTTTTTATATACGAGATAAAAATCGAGTTAGTACTAAATTTCCTCATTTTTAACCGCATAAAACAGTTAAAAATCTATATTTAGGGGAATATTATATGTACCTCAAAATCCATGTACAGTTTTGTGTAATATATTTCAATGAATTGGCAAATAAAATTTGATGCAAAAATATTAATATTTGAAAAAGTAGTAAGGAATTTAAAAATTTGAATTTTTCTTTAAAAAATTTTAAATTTCAACTTAACAAGCAGATCAGAATGATTTTTTTTTCTTTTTAAGATGACTTTATATGATTGTTATGTTTCAACAGTATGAAAACTTTTTCAATAATATTTCAAATAATATATGTTGTTCAGAAGGTAATGTGTCCCCTTAAGAAAAATTAAGACTATTAGTTTTAAATAACTGACATTCAAGCACTTAATCACACAGACGTTTCAGGGCTATTGTAACAATGTGTAAGGAGTATTCTTGATCCCAATGTGGGCAAAATTTTTCTTGATTTTTCAGTACTTTTTTGGAGTCGACTTGCATAATGGATCGGGGGCAGTGAAAAATGTTCGAGGTCAGTATGCAGCAGACCTGTTCACAGAAAAGGCTAAGAATATCATTCAGAATCACGATGAATCCCAGGTAAAAACTTTTTAGTCCAAATGAAACATAACTCAAGCGAACATTACATCTGAATAATTGTTCATATTGGTTGTCCCAAAGCAACTGTAATTGAAGCTCGTATTTCCGACCAACGCTGTCTGGTGACCCACTAATGACGTAGGTGTTTAGTATGGTGGATCGAAAAGTATAGGAAAAAATTTGGGGGGAGGGAAAGTTGTGTCTTAAGTATATTAGATTATCTCATTGAATTCGTTTTATTGAAATCCATTTATATCTTCCGGTGCCCCAAGCGCCCAAAAATAGTTAAAAATTGAAATTTTTATGAAAATTTACAATTATTTTTTTGAAAATTACTTTCGGCGTGAGGTGGAAAAGTTGTGTCTTAGGTATATTAATTTACATATATTTTTTATTGAAATCCACTCATATCTACCAGTGCAACAAGTGCCCCAATAATAAATAATAAATGACCTTTTTTGGAAATTTATAAAAAAATATTTTCAAAATTCCCTTTAGCGCCGGGTAAGAAAGTTTTGTTTTGAGTATATTAGTTTACGTTTTTTATATTATTATTATTCAAATTTATTCATATCTTCTGGTGGCCTAAGCGCCCAAAAATAGATAAAAATTGACATTTTTACGATTTTGACTCATTCAAACAACAAGGGAGGGATGAATAAAAGAACGTTTTTGCCCAAGTTTCCTCTGTAGCGATGTGTTTTTGTTTAGGAAAAGTCGAGATTGTGGCGTAGTTTATCTTTGTCTTCGAAATAAAGTAAAATTGTGTTATATTGTGAAATAAAAAATAAGAAAAGGTACTTGTGGGTTCCTGAATAATATTATATAAACAAAAATAATTTTATTCATTTACTAATAAATAATTTTTCATTCTCTCTTATACGTTTTTCCCTATAAAATCGTTTCTTTACCGCATATTTTTATAAATTTTTAATTCAAAATTTACATAAAAATAGGTTTTTTTTGCAAATATTTAAGTATCTTGGGCCACCGGAAGATATTAAACAAAGTTGAAAAAATTTTGCATGTATGCTACTACACTTAAAAGACAACTTTTGCACCCTGCACTGATTATTCTATCCACACTTTGAATTTTCGATTCACCCTAGTGTTTAGTCTGTCTCATTAGTTAACGTTAGAGATTATTTGCACGGCTACGAGATAGGATTAAAGTTTGAAAAAGTTCAGAAATTTAACAATACAGATTTATTTTATGAAGAAATGAGTGGATTTATGTCAAATATTCACTATTTCTGTCACGGTCAATACATTTCTGCTTCTTCTTGAAATACTGGTCGCCACATCTTACTCCCAGCCAACCCTTTCTTGCCGTTTGGTAAACACACTAAATTCTTCTACGGGTTCTTCGAAAACAAACCTGAAAAGAATTTAGACTGCCCTCCAACACTACCTTCAGCATTCATTACAAATTACCAACTCCAAACTTCTTTCTTCAACTTCAAGGGGAAAAAACAGAAATCGTATGGTGTGAGGTCTTGGTTATAATGTGTCTGAGGTTATTCATACTCAGAACTTTAAACGTCTGGAATACAGAAATCAAACAAACACTATTTGCTCGTTTGCTGAGAATAATGTGGCGAATGGAGTACGCTTAGTATAAATGTTGAACTTTAAGGTTATATTGTTACTAGTACATTTGGTGGCATTGTTAGGAAATACAAAGGCCAACGACAGCTGTTCTGCGAATGGCTAAGTAGTATAAAAACAGAGCTCTATCTTCCTTTCAGACAAAATTCTTTAATTGAATACTAACAAAACAAGATTTCCCATCAAACCCAATTTGTTCACTAATAAAATTAATTTTGGGAATATTTTATCATTTTAAAGTAAAAATCAAATACAACAAAAATAAAAATTCTTATTTATTGGCTTTTGTTGACGCTATCAATAAAATAGAATGCCACAATGTTTAAACAATGCTCTTGCTTTTTTTATTCCCAGCCTCTTTTTCTGTATCTGGCTCACCTGGCCGTCCACACAGGAAATGACCAAATGCCTTTGCAAGCGCCGCCAGATTTGGTGAATCGGTTTGGCCACATTGAAAACGACTCCAGAAGAACTTTTGCCGGTGAGTTACGTTTCTTGAATTCTCAAATCAGCGTGATATGAGTCAAATTGTTCAGACGTCATTAGACAAGAGACGTTCCATTACACAAAAGACAGACATTCCATTAAAATGTGATAATCGGTTTAAAAAAGAACATATTGTTATTTTTGATGATTAATTATCAACAGAGATAGTTAATAATTCCAATGAAACATTAAATTACTATTGTTTAATTCACATAGTAAATTTATTTATAACCTCATTTTTTATATAATTCCTTTGGCATTCTAAGTTAGACGTCTGAAATACGAAACTGAAATGACAAAATGTGCTCTTTGGAGTTTTATTAGCATGCACACATTACTAATATAATAGCCCAGATCTCTCTGTAACGCTCTGACGTCACCAACCATAAAACTCGCGCCATGACACCGCGAGACGTTAAACACCATTATTCCATTGCTAGAGAACCTAAATTTCAGTAATTTGAAATTTTAAAAAGTAATTGTCGTTCTAATTTCAAATTTAATAGCTCTAAAATAGTGAAATAAAATTTTCTATCGATTGATATAAAATTTATCTCGCCATGATCAATAGCTCCCGAGAAATTTTTAATTATATTAATCATATATTTCAAATTAATTTCCATTTTTTAATAGAAAGTAGTAAATCACGTCAGTGATATATCATGCGCGTGATATAGTTTGGACGCCACGATGCACGATGGATTTCACGGATGGATGCCACAATGGATTCTTTGGATGCCACGATGATTTTTTGAACAAGGAAATATGTAAATAAAAAATATTATTCCTTTCATAAAACATCTGTTTATTTTATTTGTTTTCAATCAATGTTAAACATTTCTCTCGCATATATATCTATTTAAACACGTCAGATTTCACGGGAAATCTCTCGAATGAAGAGGCAATTTGTACCCGTCATACCATAACGGATGATTTTCTAGTTAGTAATAAGCTTATCTGGCAATTAGAAAACGTTTTCAACGCATTACGTATATTCCCTTACAGGCATGGTTTCGGCGTTAGATAAATCAGTCGGAGATGTGTTTCAAGCCCTTCACGACAAAGACATGCTCTCCAACACCATCTTCGTCTTTTCCTCTGACAATGGTGGAGAAACGAATGAAACTATTGGTGGCTACAGCTCCAACTATCCGCTGCGGGGGAAAAAATGGCATGTCTGGGAAGGTGGCGTCAGAATCCCAGGGTTCATCTGGAGTCCTCTTCTCCAGCTGCAAGAGCCTCGAGTCTCGATGCAGCTGATGCATATAACGGACTGGCTACCTACGCTATATTCGGCTGCTGGTAAGATCACTATAACTCCTTTTTAAGACATTAAGATTTCGTTGCCAAAACTCACTAAATGTTGAGTCTGTGTTTCATCTGAGTGATTTTCTCCAGCTGCAAGAGCCTCGAGTCTCAATGCATGGATGCATATAAAGATTGTCTACCTACTCTCTATTCTACTGCTGGTGAGTTCTCTGTACTCCTTTTTAAGACATTAAGATTTCGTTGCCACTATCACAACATGATATAAGTGTCTCACTAAAGAAGAACTCACAATTGCACAGCTAAAAACTCACTAAATGTTGAGTCCGTGGTTTCATATGAAGTCCTCTTTTCCAGCTGCAAGAGCCTCGAGTCTCAATGCAGCTGATGCATATAACAGACTGGCTACCTACGCTATATTCGGCTGCTGGTAAGATCACTATAACTCCTTTTTAAGACATTAAGATTTCGTTGCCACTATCACAACATGAGATAAGTGTCTCACTAAAGAAGAACTCACAATTGCACAGCTAAAAACTCACTAAATGTTGAGTCCGTGGTTTCATCTGGAGTCCTCTTCTCCAGCTGCAAGAGCCTCGAGTCTCAATGCAGCTGATGCATATAAAAGATTGTCTACCTACGCTATATTCGGCTGCTGGTAAGATCACTATAACTCCTTTTTAAGACATTAAGATTTCGTTGCCACTATCACAGCATGATATAAGTGTCTCACTAAAGAAGAACTCACAATTGCACAGCTAAAAACTCACTAAATGTTGAGTCCGTGGTTTCATCTGGAGTACTCTTCTCCAGCTGCAAGAGCCTCGAGTCTCAATGCAGCTGATGCATATAAAAGATTGTCTACCTACTCTCTATTCTACTGCTGGTGAGTTCTCTGTAACTTCTTATTTTAAAGACACGTAAAGATTTCTTTGATAATTTTTCACCAAAATACAGGTTCCCCTTGAGAAATGTAATCACAGTTGCATTTAATTTTCAGCCCTTTCAAATTTAATCGATTTGAAACAATAGATGGGTTACCTACTCTTTTATAGTTCTGTTGGTTAGTTCTCTTAAGGTGACTGCCTACGTTGAAAACACTGATTTTTGACCAATTTGATGAAAATTATTTTTTTGACGTTTTCTTGTAGTTCAAACTTTCGTCTTTCCAAATCCGTTTACATTTTATTCCTAAGTGAATTAGAAAAAAAGTTATAACGATTTTAAAATGCTGTGTCTAAAGCAAAATCAAACCGGAAATAGCATTCCGAAACCGGAAGTGGCCTTAAAGTTGCAATTGTCTGCTCTTTTTCTGCTTTTTTTTAAATTTTTTAATTATTTTTTATGTTACTAGTGACAAGCCACAACTTTTTTGCACGCAGTTTACTTATTTCTTTGAATAAAATTGGCAACACAATTCAGTTGCTTGTCTGTTTATTTTGATTTGTTTACGTTTTCTGCGCTTGCTTATCTAACTTCATTTTGTCCTTTTTAAGAGCTAAAAATTCGAATTTTGCTTGAAAATTTTGTTGTTTTGATCGTGAAAGTCTATAAATAATAAAAAAATAAGAATAACTATATTTCAAAGAAGCAAATATTTGCTGGAAATCGGTATAAATCGGCACGTACAGAACAAATTACTGTAACTCATGGCACTGATGTTATCACTGCAAGTTCTTCAAAACTTGGTGGTAACAATTCTATTAAAGCTAAACATTTATTAAAACCAAATAAATTATGCTGAAATCGTATAATGAACACTGAAATTTTAATGACAATGTTTGAAATGTTATGTTGTCCAGGTTGTATGGAAAAGTAAACTGTATTTTTGATAAAAATTTCCCCACCATTAACATGATATCTCAAAATCTAATAAAGATATTCACTTGAAATGTGTAGCACATGTTTAAAATAGTATAAGCAATGAAATGCACTAAAATATTTGTTGTTCGTGAAATACTTTTTAATTTACATGTGTTTTTAGAAAGATTAAGTTATGAATTAATGGAAAAATATATTTACACATATTTTTACCTCTAATTTACTTGCATTTCAATTTTTTTCTTAGATTTTAGTTCATTTCACAGATCATTGTCCTCTATAACTTATGTGCAAAGAAAATTAGCATTGTTGCATTACAATTTGGTGTAGAGTGTTAACCGTTATGGTTAAATTTCATTAAAATTTACTACAAATTCCCATATATCTCAAAAAATATTATATTTATAAACACTTTTTGGTGTTTTTTGTGTTTATAATTGATAATGCATATAAAAAACCCAAAATATTATTAAAATATACAACTTTTCATAAATTTTGCTCTGAATGTAGGTGGTAGGAACATAGGCGGAAAAGTAGCAAATTCACGACTCGAAAAGTCATTCTTTGTCGACAGCAAAAACACAGCGTAAAAAACTTTCTGCCAAACGCAGGAAGAAGTGCTTGCAAAATGAGTCAAAGGAAGATTTTACCTATCATGCTAGTGAATATTAAACCCTTTTGACCACAGGAACCATGTTTTTACATTAAAGGAAATCTTTAAATGCAATTTTCTCTAAACTGTATTTTTGATAAAATTTCCCCACCATTAACATGATATCTCAAAATCTAATATAGATATTCACTTGAAATTTTCAGCACATGTTTAAAATAGTATAAGCAATGAAATGAACTAAAATATTTGTTGTTTGAGGAATACTTTTTAATTTACATGTGTTTTTCGAAAAAATAAGTTGCGAATTAATGCAAAAATGCATATTTACACATATTTTTACCTCTAATTTACTTGCATTTCAATTTTTTTCTTCGATTTTAGTTCATTTCATAGATCATTGTCATCTATAACTTATGTGCAAAGAAAATTAGAATTGCTGGATTACAATTTGATGTAGAGTGTTAACCGTTATGGTTAAATTTCATTAAAATTTACTACAAATTCCCATATTTCTCAAAAAATATTATATTTATAAAACTTTTTTGGTGTTTTTTGTGTTTATAATTGATAATGCATATAAAAAAAACCAAAAAATTCTTAAAACATACAATTTTTCAAAAATTTTGTTCCGAACGTAGGCAGTCACCTTAAAGGCTTATTTTATAGACAGGCGAAGATTCCGTTACTATTGTTGGTATCTTCTTATTTTAAGCGTGAAAGAAGCAAAAAATGTTTGTTTAGCATATCAAATAAGAAATGCGAATCCTCCATTTCAAAAGAGTTTTTATTTTTAAGCTGTGCGACAATCTACCCACACCACAATCCAATCATTATTCAAATTCAGAAGCAAAATACCAACGAGCTTTTACACTATTGCCAATAAAATTACGTAATGAATAAAATTAACTATAATAATAAATAAATGTTATAAAAAGATATTTACAAAAAAAGTTAAATGCTGCTTGAGCTATAATTCAGCTACTACACATCGTTATACAATAATGCAGATTGCCGCAAGGGAGCAGGGGTATAGTGGATCCGGAACGCATCATAACGCCGTTCTGGTAGAGCTTTTTTCCCCAGAGAAATAAATAAGAAAAAATTGTTTAAACGTCTTTAAAGCAGCGCGATTTTATTCACCCAGATTAGAGCTTTTCGCACTGCTTATTTTGAGACTGCACCACTGCAAAGGAGTGTACTCACAGTTTCGTAACTGATACATCATTTAATTTTCGGTTCTTACATGCTTAATCGATTTGAAATACAGTAGTCGCCATTTACAGTGATCACGGATGTAGCGATCACTACAATTACTGTACTATACTGTTGCAAAAAGTCTTACTGTGGGTGTATGATGTAAACAGTCCAACACGCAGGATAATGGAGAATCAAGGTTTATTTACAAATATGCAGGGAAACACGTAGCACAGGTACAGGAAACAATAGTTCTTGCACAGATTACCAATGTAAACAGACAACAATTCGCAGGTAACAACAGTTCAGCACTTTGTTACCTAACAACACAACAGTGAGCAAATAACTAGTAGACAATAACTGCACCTTCAATAGCGCTCAGCTCACCAGCTCGCACTGCGGGTAGAACTCCAAAGGCATTCGCGCTCCAAGGCGATCCCAGTCGATCAAGACGCTCCTCTGATCTAGGCGCCATCCTTAAATATTCTCTCCGTCAGGCTGTGACGTCACATGGTATTTTCTCGTGTATTCCCTTTCCTAGTAGAAATATCGAGAAAATGGTTGCATTTTCGGGAATCATCTATTTGTCGCCAAAATGGTCTCCAAGTTTGTCGCCAAGGTCAGGGGTGCCATAACTGTCGCTGAGATCACTCCATGCTTAACCTTGTAAAACTCTCTTCCCAACCATAAGACTCGCATTGCTGGGAAGCGACTTTCCATGTTTGTAACAATACTGATATACTATAGTAACACTGATCGAAATAACGTGGAACGGATCTCCCATATCTAGACACACAGAAGATCAGCCGGTTGCGTGATCCGAATGCGTGAGAATCCGAAACCGGCGTAACGGACCAGCATGAAGACAATGAGGATAGATAAGGGCCAGAAGAGAAACCGCCATCAGTCAAAGAAAGTCTGAAAGCCCTTCGAAGATCAGTCTATTACCATGCCGAATTTTTTGATGAGCATTCTGCATATGAACGGTTTATCCAACAAATACTTGACAACTCAGAAAAACAAATTAATCTTTACAACGTTTTCAGAAAGCTTTTAACCCCTTCTTGGTAGGCGTGCGACGAAAACAAAAATTGCATCTCTGAAAGTGAATTCGTCGCTTCTTACTCGTCTCCTTATATTCTGCGATTGTTTTTTGTATTTCTGAATATCGCTAAGAGATGGCGCAATTAGTCTGACTTTCTTCACGTTTTCGGCGGTGAGATTTCCAGCCTTGAATGGAAAACATAATCATTTTATATTTTCAGCAATAAAAAAATGCCTCTTTTGGATTGGAAATTCGAAAAAAATCCTGCTAATAAGAGATTAAAATTAAATATGTATGAATTGTTTTCAATTCTGCACATTGTATCGATTTTCTTTTTCTTTTTAAAATAATCGAATACATGAAAACAATGTTGTGTGATCTGTTTTTTTCTGTTATCCTTGTATATCTGTAGATTTATATAATTTCTAAGGCATTTGGAATGTCGTGATGACCATGGATTTGACCCAAAATGATCACTACAAACGGCATCCATTATAGTAGATGGAGTCAGACTGAGTTCTCAACAAGGGCAATTTGGTGTGATTGGAGGATTGTATAGCCCTTTTAAGATTAACACACAATTTAGGAAGAGAATTTTAAACCAATTCGACTGTGGACGTTCGCTGTCTCTAGGAACAAGAAGACTGTTGGGTTCCGAGTCATGTAGGATTTCTGGTAATGAAACAGCTGATGCTATTGCAAAATTTGCCTCAGCTTTTCTTCCGCGAGCACTTCCTTATGAGGATATTAAAAAGTTTTTCGTTTCTCGCTTATTCTCTCTTTGGCAGCAGAAATGGGATCTTTTAACCAATAATAAACTGTATTCCGTCAAACCCTCCATTGGTTTGTGGCCCATTTTGCCTATACGACAGGTTGATGTTAAACTGACTCGCCTCCGT
>BGPR01011909.1:23206-46828 GCA_013235015.1 Araneus ventricosus
TAAATTTCTTTTACTTTTAAATTCTTTATTCAATTCCAATTTAATTCATGTTTGTTTTTTGTTTTTATCTTAAAAACTTAAAAAGTTATTAAAACTTTTATTTCTTTTCATAGTCGTTTTTTAGTCAATTTTTCATCAAAAATATTAAACACCATTTTTGTTAATTAATCATTCTCTCTTAATTAAATATCTTTTTTCTCTAACATCATTTAGGCGTTTTTCTTTATTTTCCCCTTTATTCCAACTCTCTAACCAATTTTGGTCTATTTTTCCTGGTTTTTTCAAAATTCATTCAAATGAAGCCCCTTCACTATTTCCGTTGCAAACATTGAGTTTGGGAGAGGAAGCTGTAATGATGGCTAGAGCAGTTTTTCAATGTTAATTTTTCATGTATCTTAATTACATCTTAATTATTTTACTAATTAACTCTTGAGGTGGTATCATGTTTCCCCTTTTTGATTATTTTTTTCTCATTCTTCCGGTTTTTGTTATTTCTCATTATCTCTATTCTTTCATATTGTAACATAGTGTTCTTATAAAACGTATTTTCTGTATGTATTTATAATTTTGGTAAAATCGGCCATTATTATCAGTCGGCCATCTTGAACACGTTGGGTTGTTGTTTGGACCAGACAGGGAGGCGCCTTTTACATCTAGAGTCAGCCCTTGCTCTGCCTTTTGATTGGCTCCCTTAATCAAGAACTAAAATCTAAGTGTTGCCACAAGCCATCAAGAATTAACTGTTGCCACACAATATTAATCTTGTATTTCTTGTTAAAATAAAAATTTTCTACCATAGTATTTTCCATCATCATCAATTATCCTATATGGTTTCCAATCAATCAATACAAATTAAACCCTCCCTCTCTGGTCTTGGCGAAGCCTGTGTGGACGTGAGTGGCAATCAAACATTAATTATTATCAATTAGTACTTAGCTCATTAAAACTGGGTCCTCCATCTTGTATTTCACCTTTTATAACCTTCCTTCTATTTCTCTAGCTTCCATTGTAACCATGGTTACCATTGGAAGCATTCCCTATAGTTTAACATTGTTGATTGGTCTTGATTAGTTTTTTCTCTTTTAATTATAACTCTGTTTCTTTTAATTAGTTTCTTATAAGCTTTCATTATATGGTTACCATTTAGGTTTGCTATCCTTTCGTTTTTAATTTTCCTATTTCCTTCCATTTTTCCCCCCCTTTTCCTCCCTTTCCTCATTTCACTTCTTTTCTTAATTCTTCCCCTTCTAATCACTTTTTCTCTTTCAATCTTGGTACAAGGTTAGCTTGGACCCCCTCCCCTATTTTGGTTAAAAATTTCTAGTAATTACTAATTTAAATAAAACGTTGATTTGTTTTGATTAATATCTCTATTTTCAATAATAATCAAGCTTCTAATTAACAAAGCTTAATTAAATCTTGTACAAAAGTTCCTCTCTAGGTTTGCCAACTTTCTGATATATTATTTTCTATTTCTCATCTTTCCTTCCCCCTTTTTTCTCCCACTCCCCATTTCACTTCTTTTCACTCTCTCTTAATAACTATTTGCCCCTTCGGCCTAAAAATTGGTCAAGGGCTTACTGGTTCTATTGTCTTATCCTGCTGTAATTTTTATAATTTTATCTTGTTAATCAGCCAAGTTATAAGCTTTTTTAATAATTTCCCCCCCCCCCAATTTTGACCAAGTTTTTTTTCCTATGTGTTTTTAACATAGGAAATACTTTAGCTTATAACTCTCTTCCTATCAGCCCCAGGGTCACCATTTTTGGTATACACCAGGTACCCATCTCTCTCTCCCCCTGAAATTTTCACCCCCCCCCTCCTTTTCCCCTTTTTCACTTTTCTACCAGGTTCAATTTATTTTAATTGAATGCTTATTCATGGCATTTGTTTAGTGTTATGAGTTAGCGTGTAGTTTGGTTTTTTTTTCTCTGCACGGAACACGCGGGGGCGGGGACTGGGGGTAACTGCCCTGGCCTTCTCTTGCATATTATTGTTGTAACTGACCTCAATTCACAAACAATCAACTCCAATAAAAGTATGCCTAGGCGCAAATTTAATTGTAGTGAAAACTACAACAAAAACAGAAACAACAACAACGCCTACTTCACAAGAAGTTCCACTAAAGAGGCGTGGTCACCTCAGTCGTCAGACCACTCATCATCACAAAATCGTCAAGATTCCAACGAGGAACAGGACCGGACCTTGGTGGGCCGGAGAGGTCAAAAGTTTCTTCAACATGGTTCAATTTCCTCAGACTTATCTCAAGAAAACCAGTCCATTCTTTCTGTGGTCAAAACACCACAACTAAAGCAACAAAAACTTTCTAAAACATCATTTACAAGTGACAGATTTCATTCTGCTTCACAGGATGAATTGTTAAAATTCTCAATGGCAGATTACGAAACATCTTCACCTGCTTCATTAAACCAAAAGACGTGTCTAACCCCACTTAGCCCTGAACTGCGGAAAGCAATACAAAATAAAATTGATCATGTTGAGGAATCACGCTCCGCATCCTACTCTGAGATGCGAGAGAAGTTCCCAATGCGCTTTACAAATCTGATGGCAAATCTCAAGAATTTTGCAGATGGTGCCTTATTACCTGAGAAGGCTGACTCAAATATCGAGGTGGCTTCATTCACTAATCCCATATCTAACTTTTCTCCTGCTGGGCAATCCTCTTCAAAATTGTTTTCTTCAACACCGTCAAATGTACCAAAACCTAAACTAGCAACTTCCAGCAAGGCCGAACAGTTGAATTCCAAAGCAAAACTGCGAGCATTACAGTCCTTACATTCAACTTCATCAAGTCCACCCTCTCCAGTCCTAGAAAGTAACCATCTACAACCGGTCCAAGTAAACTCTCCTATTCCGGCAACTAGCATCCCCAATGTAGATTTTTCATCAAACTTTCTCTCGGACACCTCAGATATTGAGGGTGCTATTACAGAAATGAGTCCCATCCCAAAGCAGGAGCTGGGGGATGAGGAGGATCTTGAGGTTCTTTTCTTAAAATGGAAGGGTAAGGAGAACATCTCTTCGACTCAGCAGTCCACTACAGAGTCCATCTCCAAATTTTCAGAAGATACGTGCAACCTTCATGAACAGGTCGAAAAAATTAAGGGTTTTCTTTCGTCCAAAGTTCCAAATGTGGGCCATGCACTCAACCTCCTAGACCAGCTCCAAGCAGAAATTCTGGCCAATGAACTTATCAACATCAAGCCTTATCCTCAACCTCAGCAGATGAAAAACCAGACATCTAAACAAGTTCAGACTCAAACATCTCAGGTATCCAATCAACCTCCTTCCTCAATTCCAGCAGTTCCATCACCAAATCCTACAATTCTACTTTTTCCAAATTCTACTTCTTCAGGTAATCTATCAGACATTCTAAATAAAGAACTTCAACCTGAGGAATTTAACACCACAAATATAAAACCTATAAAAGGTAATGGCTTGGCCATATCATTTAAATCCAATTCAGATATGATAAACCTTCAAACGAAAATCGTTTCAAATGTCAACCTAAAGGAATTAATAAAATCAAAAAGCCCAGCAAAGACACTACCTAGTCTAATTGTTCATAATGTTCCATCTTCTATCAATGAGGAGACTCTACAGGAAGCCTTAAAGGTTCAACTTCACCTCTCAGCTCCCCTTAACCTGAGATTCAAGTTTAGAGGAACCATACAAGACAGATCTAATTGGGTGTTTGAAGCATCTGCTTCAATACTACAATCAACTCTAAAAATTCAAAAATTGCATATTGGCTGGTCAATGTTCAAAATCAAAGAGTTTTTTCATATAAAAAGGTGCAATTTTTGTCACGCCTTCGGGCATACGACAAAAGATTGTACATATCAAATTCCTTCGTGTGGTTCGTGTGCAGGACACCATGCAACACAGGACTGCCTTTCTCAAACCATTTGCTGTGTAAATTGTTTTGAATCCAATCTCTTCACCGGCACACTTCACCCAACCACTCATCCAGCATGGGATAGACAATGCCCATTTTATCAAATAGAAAAACAGCAATATTGTAGTTCAAGGGACTACAATTAAATCATTCATCGGACCTCTTAAACCTTTTATCAGACGTTTTTTCTTATAAACTCATTTGCTCAATTTATTTTCAGTTCTCAATGTATAGTGAAGTTTGTACCAATATTCCAATTATCTATTTTTATGTAAAGTGCACCATAGTCTTTTTCTTTCTCAATATTTTATTATGTTATCTCTTTAATGCATTCAATGTTTAACCCACAGTGTGATCAATAATTTTGCAAATTTCGTATATAGCAACTTCCCTCTAACAATTGTAATGTATGTAACAAATTTTCTCAATTATTAACTTTCATGTTTATATAAATAATTCGTTAACTCACATCATTCAAATATAGTCGTATTTTTCAACATATTATACTTGTATCATTAAGTAAACCTCTGAACCGGGCCAATTTCATGTTCAGTGGCCTGCAACTCTTAGCGTCCATGTATAACGTCTGTGAAAGTTCAATCAATTGTCATAGTTCTATTCCTGTTAAATGTCATGTACAATTTTGGAGTTTTCAAATAAAGTTGCTCGGGGGACGTCGTTTCGTTGCGGGGCCTTGTGTCCCGCGGGGTTGGTTGGTTAATCTCTTTTTTCTGCGGACAGCCATCTAAACCGCGAAAAGAGTTCGCAAGAACTCAAAAGCGGGGCTGCCCGTAGTGTCAATGTCAATGTTACCTTGCAAGACTTGGTGGGTGCAAAACACCACCCAAACATTTTTAACTTTTTAAAGACCATTGGGTTTTTTATGAACATGTAGACCTTTTAACTTGTTTTTTGCTTTTTTTACATCTGAATCATTTCGAATATTTTCCTTTTCACATTTTCATTGATTTTTAAAATTTTAGTACCACTGTGTTGAATTTTACCATTTGATTGGCGCAGTTTAGCCAAAAATGGCTCTTGCGCCATTAAACCCCAACCAACCAACCAACCTAGGAACAAGATTGAAGTAGACGGAATACTGTTTGTCCGCCACGAGAACTCTGTTCGCCAAGTTGTCTAGTTGACGGCGGTCACTATAGAAACAGGTTATCGTAGGATGAATCCATTTCCAGTAGGAAGACGTTCATTCAAGTTTTTTGCATTGGTGCACTTAGATCCAAATGGGAAGGAACGCGCAGTGCAACTGTGGCAAAACCGAGAAGACGGATAATAAACTACTCTTTTTACCGCCGCAAATTGGCGCCAAGAATAAATTAAAACTCCGACTTCCGTCGGATTCCTCCTATTCGAAATGGATCTTCCCTAGCATAACCAGTTGCTATAACTACCGCCGCAAACTAGACATTTTGGCGGCCACAGTTCTCGTGGCGGACAGATAGTACGTAGTGGTAAAACGTCCTCCCTTTGGTGTGATTCAGAAGTTTGGAGATGGGATGCCAGCTATCGTCCTCGTCATCTGACCACGGTTCAAAATGGCGAGGTCCTTCCCAAAATAGCCCTTTTTTGCTTCAAAACGGTAGGACGAGGGTAAGTCCTTAAGTCAGTCACAAAAGATAAGAAAAAACAAATTACCATGAAAATCACTTGGAAACAATTTTATTTTTCACTTGAACAGAGTTATTGTGGAGGATAGGCAGTAGTGTTGGGTTGAAGCAAGCGAACTATTTTTTCATGCGCATGAATATCTGTGACTCAGCGCTTGCCTCTTCATCCTGATTCATTCCTTCTTCGAGACGACCACCATGATGCTTGCTTTGCGCTAATTGTAAAATTCTGTGAGCTTGTTCTCGTATTTCTTTTGGTCTTTTTCTGTATGTTAATAAATGTCCTGGATACAAGATCTACGTCTAAGTGATTTTCGTAGAAGAAACAACAAATAGTCTTTAAACTGACAAAAAGAAACGTACTGGATGACGACTTTTATCAGAGAAGAAAATCACGTGGTAAGAAGGTAGATGAAAAAAGCAACACCAAATTTCGGAAGCAAAACCAAAGTAAAATTTGTTGTCACTAGTTTGAATCATCTTCTTTGAGAGCACGGATCATTCTTTGATTGCGGATTTTTCAACAATGCTGTCTCAAAATGCGATGGTTACTTTTTTATAATTTGTATCTCTTTGCCTGCTTGCACCAAAAGCCTTCTTTGATTTTTTTTTCTAGAAGTTGCTAATACTCTGCCTCAGTTTAACATCGCTTCTGAGTGTTTCTTTGGAACATTCTGAACAATTCCATCTGCACTAAAAATGTCTAATCACAAAATTGAAACACTTCAATCGCGCTATCATGTTTCCAGTAGCATTTTAAAATAAAATATCTTCGTTCAGTGTTTAATTTGGCCCCATTTTCACACTGGAATCTTAGGAAAAACAGGAGTGAAAATTTTTATCAGATGTTCAAGTATATGCACACTTTTTATGACACCTCATATTCACACAGATAAAATACAATGAATTTGCCAACTCTCATGCCAAATTCTCTATACATTTATTGATAATCGAAGTAACGAAACTTGAAGTTTACGGTTGTGTAACAGCCTCATTAAAATCTTTTTTATGATTTTAATATCTTCTCATTTTGCGTAACCTCGCTCTCTGCATAGAAAATAAGCATTATTTTTTGTCTCAATCATACGGCAATTTATATTCACTCTAAACAATTAAAACTTTAACTTCTAATAATATGTGGGATATTATGATGTAAATCGTAAGAGATAGAATTTCGGCTCATAAGCGATTGCGTGCTTTTGACTTTGCTCTTAAGTTGGTAAGAGATTTAGATCTTATAGTAAGCAATGTCTTTTAAATACACTGGCTTTCGTTAACTTCCATTACAAAAATTTATGCTTGGTTAAAAAATCTTTTCATTGGAAACTGTTAATAGCAGAAATGAATACAGTGAAATGCAGTGTTTGGAAATTATGGTATTTTAAAAAGCCAATTCCATTCATATTTGGAACACCTTGTATGCAACCACAAGCAGGAAAAGTTTTAAACAGGTGAATACCGAAATATTTTTGATGCTCACTTTTAATCCACAGGAGGCGACGTGGGGCAGTTGGGGAACATCGACGGCCAAAGCATGTGGGACACTTTGCTAAACGATTATCCATCTCCACGACAGAACATACTTCACAACATCGATCCCATCACTAACAACTCTGCTCTCAGAATGGGAGACTTCAAACTGGTCGCTGGCAATTTGGAGTCGGGAATAGAATCCTGGTCTGGCCATCGAGTACTTGAAGACATGAGACAGCCAGAATCCATGGACGAGTGGGTTTACAAGAATGGAAGCACTACCAGAGACATCCTACTCCAGTTAGGATCCTACTTGCCAAAAGTCCCAGACGCATGGAGAGAGGAAGCTGAAGTTCGGTGTAAAGGGAGTCCCGAGACCTCCAACGAGTGCAGTCCGTCTGTGAAGCCTTGTCTCTTCAACATAACTGAGGATCCATGTGAAACAACGAATATTGCTGATTTGTATCCAGAGGTAAGTAGTCATTCACGCCCACTCAACTCCATGTAGATGGCACGGTGCCAGTGCACACCAGTCCATTTTTTGCCCATCCATTTTGGTCAGTGATTCACAAGCACTCTAATTCACGCAAGACGGTCCACAACCAACCACTCCTACCCTCGCCTACAGTGGTGACCCTATCAATACAAAATATTTTACGGTATCTCCATGATGTTGCTACGATATTTTGAATGCCGCTCAATATCGTAAAGATATCGTATAAATATTGTGAGCATTTTGTGCTAATAGGAGGACCACGCACCCCAAACCTCCCCCACACACGCACCTACTCCTGCCCCACTTTG
This sequence comes from Araneus ventricosus, assembly GCA_013235015.1. Taxonomy (NCBI): domain Eukaryota; kingdom Metazoa; phylum Arthropoda; class Arachnida; order Araneae; family Araneidae; genus Araneus; species Araneus ventricosus. Next base: position 31,028 of record BGPR01011909.1, read on the forward strand.
GATTTCAGGCCCGACAGCATATTAACTAACTTTACATTAATACGGACCATAGAGATTGTGGAGCCTCCTCATTGGTTAACTCATGCTACGCCATCTGTAAGGCGACTCACTGCTCTGAGTTAATTTTTATGCAAACACTTTTGAATCTGTTTCTGAAGATTACAGACAAAAAATATTTCTTTTCTTTTTTACCTCCATTTCCCCCCTCACAAATAGGTGATAAAATTCTGACTCTGACTAAAAAAGCAGGCTGTAGTTATGCATCAGACAGAGTGGCATATTTACCAATTTATTGCATCTCATATGGTATTTTTAATTTTTTAATCAAAGTAATTGAAAGTTTAATAATGAAATGTGAATCTGAAATGAAATAAAATTTTGTGTCAACACTTATTCATTTTCAGTAAAGTAAAGACGAAAAGAATACAAAAATAAAGTACATTGCGTCATTGAGCTGTAAAAAAACGAGTAACTTGCAGTGATTACGTCAAAGTATTAATGAGAATGACCCAATGAGGAGGCCTGGCAAAATCTCCATGGTCTGTACTGAATGTAAAGTTAGCGTTATTATGCGATACGAGCCAGTGCAAATCTGGAGTGATGGTGGAAATGGGTCGAGTTGTCATTACGATCACTCCATGTCACTCCAAATGGTGGTTCCATCCATTTCATTTTCAGACCTATTTAGGGACACTGCACAGCCAGCCATGGCTTCATTTCAACCCCCTCAGTAAAGTCTTGATAGAGAGCACCTTAACCTCCTCCACGCACCCCAAGCTGACCCTCCACACATTCAGGCCTGACCAGCGTCCGTCCAAATGCGTGTACTGATGGAAATTGGGAGTCCACTCCAGGCCAATACCTGGTCGGTTTCACATTCAAGCTCCGGTGAATGACTGACCTTGTATCAGACGGTCACTTCAAGCCGGTTTCAATAACCGGTTTCACGATGACGACGCTTTGGTTTGCGGAGTGGTCGTGAATAACGACACACGTTGACTGGCACAGGTTAACTCGGTTACTAAACGTTGTTAGCCTACGAGTTAATTCGTGTTTCAGCACTTTGTTTTAGTCGTGGAGTATTGAATTGATTTAGATTGTTTTACTTCCACTCTTCACATAGATATAAAACCAGTGACTTGAGATAGTCTCTGGTTAAATTGCTGTCAGCAAAGTGTTAATATCATTCAGCTGTATCAAAAGTTTCAGGATATTTTACAAGACCAGGAATCGTGTCACAGGAGTTATGCTAAACGATAGTAAACTGTCGATTTCTATAAGGCAATAGCCAACTGATAGAGCTGTTAACATCGGGAGCTGCTTTTACCATTATCTAGCTTCTTTTTGAACTGCATCTCAAATCATCGATTCTCCCATCAAAAGCGGGACTTGTGCCACCAGAGCATTTCGGCAATTTTGATTAAAAAAGGTCAATGCAAAGATTAATTATAAGGTACACAAATAAATCCCAATTGAATCATTGACGTTAGCATTTAGTTTTCATACTATCTAATTAGTTGACATCTGTAGAGAACAGCATTGTCTTTTGATTCTCCTGAGACTAACAAAATATTAGAGATTTTTATGATGTCTATGTAATTTTTTGTGAATTATAATGTCAAAAGTGATTATTTTCATATAATTGATAATTATGCATCTTGACCCGCGGGCAAATCTTTAAGTTTAATTCAAGAAGAAAAAAAAGAATAGATAAAGAAAGATTGAAGCAAAAGCAGTTTTGTATCGATAATTTTTTTCCTTATACTTCTGATAACAGATAACTAATCAGCACTTGCGGTGAGAACAAGCAATGAACAGATCAAATCACTAAACGTGTGTTATACAAAGGCGTGCCAGGTATGCTGTAAGAAAGTAGAAAATCATAAGTAAACGATGATATAAAGAATTCCTATAAGTATAAAACAATAAATGAAAAAATGGGGAAATGATTTTTATTTCCACGAGAATATTTATTTACAAGGGATTACTTAGGTAGCTTTAGCACGCGATCGAACACGATTGTCGGCCGCCACGACAAAATCAGGCACTTTGGCCCTCGCATTATAGTCCCATTAGCGGCTCATGTGACGACCCCTCAGACAGAGGCTGACCCATCATCGGAAGAAGGTAACTCGATCCACACCATTATTGTATCCCACCGGGGAAGAAGACTGCTTACTTATGCACGGCGGGTTCTCATCCCCATATCTGAGGTGCCCCCCCCCCAGACAGGTACGACCCATCATCGGAGAAGGTAACTCGACCCTACACCATTATTGTATCCACCGGGAAGAAATGCTTACTTATACGGCAGGTTCTCATCCCCATATTTGAGGTGCCCCTTAGACAGAGGTACGACCCATCATATGAAGAAGGTAATTCGACCCCACACCATTATTGTATCAAACTCACTGGGAAGAGGGCCTTACTTATACGGCAGGTTCCTCATCCCACATTGAGTGCCCCTTAAGACAGAGGTTTGACCCATCATATGAAAGAAGGTAATTCGACGCCACACCATTATTGTATCCCACTGGGAAGAGGCTGCTTACTTGGCGGCAGGTTCTCCTCCCCATATTGAAGATGCCCCATAGGGGTGAGATTATTTCCACGAGAGAAAACAGTTTGGGGGCCCGTTTCTTCTTCAGGCTGCTGATTCAACTGTAAAATCAGTACAATGCAAAAGAAAGTAAAAATGTATGGCAAAATTTAAACATTCGTTTCTTTTCTTTTTTTTTTTGTTTCAGATAGTGCAATCAATGCTTGATATTTTGAAAGATTACGAGAGGCAAGCCGTGAAACCTCAGTTCCAAGAATGTGATCCACATGGAGATCCGATGTGCCATGGATTCGCCTATGTACCATGGATGGATCCCGAACACACTTCCCAATGCCCATTTCAATAAAATCTCAAAATTTTAGATTTAAATGTCATCTCGAATATATTTGATTATCCATTTGAGAAAAGTTTTGATCCACAAGGGGATCCTATGTGTCACGGATTCGCCTGCGTACCAACCCATCGTAAATGCCATCCCGAATATACGCAGCGAATATTCCCGACGAACAAGCTAATCACCCAAACGTGACTAGCAGAAAATGTTAAAACCAGCGGGAGTGATCTCCCTCTACTTTCTTGTATACTTACACAATGTAGGACGTTCTGCTCATTAATTAACAGCAAATTTTCGCTTCCACATTCAAGTATGTCTCAAATAAAAAAACTTCCTATCGCAATAAGATGACTGACATAAAATCTGATGATCTCCTATAAATTCTAAAATTAGGGTTGAATTAATAGAATTTCAAAAAAAGTTCATTTTTCTAAATCAACGGATTTTTTTATAAAATAAAAATATATAATTGATGTATCATTATTTTGAATTAACTTCAGCAAAAATGCAAAAATTATGCAGTTTTCATGCAACTTTTTTAAGCGTTTTAATTTTCATCAATTTTTTCAAAAGTTGAAAAAATACTGATTTACAATACAATTTTTCCTACAACCAAACTATTAGGACTCGGTCACCCTATCTTCCAATGGCAGACTTTAAGAATCAGAATTTACAGAAACACTGAAATTATTCCATTTATTCAGGATTTACTTCTTCAAGATCAGGATCAACTTCTCCAAGAAAATGGCTTCACCACCTTGTCAGCCATCCACCAAACGAAATAATCTAAGCTTGTATTCAAGAAAAAGTTATAATAAAATTAGCAACACACACACACAACCACCGTTTTCAGCACTGGCCAGGCCACCTCGTAGTTCGCAGTCACCACTTTTTTCAGTTTTAAATACTGCAAATTAGTTTTCTATTTTATTTATTTTGGGTTCACAGAACTTCCGCACCCAAGGTCCATTTCCATTTTCCGGTACCCTCCGATTTAGCAATCGCCAAATCTGTTTGGATACTGTATCAAGCGCCAAGTTATGGTTTAGTTCAAAATTTAACAGTTAGCAGGCCTTAGAAGTCACCAAAAAGAGCGTTAACGAACAATTATGGCAGACTTTCCGCAAAATGAGGCTCTTATTTTAAGCAAACATTGAGAGCTACAGCAATAAGAACAACAAATTTAATATTCTTAATGTATCCTTAAGCCATACTGTTTTCTTAAGAAAACTAAACTAAGAAAACTGTATTTCAAACATTGATTAACATCTTCAAAAAGAATTTTAAAATTTTGAAGATTCCCATTGGCGAAGCATTACAACGGAAATCGGTTGGTAAAATGGAAGTTTCTGTTTTGTTTATAACCTCAAATAAACAAAACAGAAAACTCGTCTAGAGATTAATGGAAGAGGCTATAAAACTCAAAATAAACCATTTGAACTTAATATTTTACACAACTTTGTCATTAAATTCTATATGAAAGTTTTCAGGTCCAGAAATAAAATATTATAGCCCTATAAATAAACATGTATAAACACAGAATCATAGTTACTATTTAACAATATCATCACTATTAGTAAACTATTTTAGTATTTTTATTATGTTATTAATTTATTTATTTTTATTCTCATAAATATATATAATGATGCTTCATGATTAGTTCGGGAAAAATGCCTGTTTCAATCAATGAATCAAAATTTGGCAAGTTATTTATAATTCATTTTGCAATTCTGGTCTGGCAACACTACAGTTGAATCAAAAACATTTAGAAGCCGTTGATTTTCAACTATTCTAACTCGAACATTTGTCGCTTAAATCGTCCACATTTGTTTAGCTGCTTTTTTCTTGTAAAAAAATACCGATATGACAGTAAATCCTCTCAAATTCGCAAAGACTATGTTGCTTTTAAAAGAGCTGGATAAGTTATCTTTGCAAACTTTGTTGCTGATCTTAAATCCCAGCTCTAATGATGACTTGCTAAGAATTCGACATCTTTACTCCGTATGTTTTCCTGACGCTGAAGACAATACCTGGAGCTCCGGTAATGGAGATGTTCGTGACCATGATTTTGGGGATATGCCAAGGAGGTAGAAGGGAAACAAAAAGAAAAGTAACAGAAGATCGAAAGCAGAAGCGGTAAAAAGAAATAATTAAGATTTTGGAACGGTTATTTTATACTATTACAGACGGCTTGATTGAACTTTTGAATTAGATTTGGACTCTAAATTTGGTTTTCAGTGAGAAAAGAAAAAAATATGTAAAAACTAAATGGATGAACGGTAGAACGAATTGAACAAAATTTGTAAGACACGGAATGCAAAATAAAAATAGAATTACGTTTATTTTGTAACTGTTATGTTGGAATATTTTAAACAGTCTCATTGAACTTTTTAATATTACTAGATTTGTACTCTAAATTTGATGTCCAGTGTATGTTAAAACTAAATCTTTGGTTTCATTGAGTTGGTTGAAATTTAGTTTAGTGTACCTGTGAGTTGATCATCAATTGAAGTGGGTTATGGTTCTGTCGCCAAATAGTATGCCATATTGGCGACAAACAGAAGGTGCACACTATATAAGTTCAACCGAGATGTCCCGTCTTCGTAAGTAAATACGGCGTAAATGAGTCACACTTTAACCTTTCAGTTCGTTGAGCATTTTAACTTCAATCCTCTTTTTCTATTTCGTAGTCAAATTTATCTGAAACCATCAGTGCAATAGAAAATGTCACATTCTTGTAATTCTTTATTTTTGATATTTTCCGCTTGCGTAATGTGAAGAAATCCTAAAAAAGATTATTTGCGCAAGATATTGTTTTCAGTCAATAAATAAATAAAATTAGAAAATCTTATAACAACTTTTTAACCGCCACATAATTGTTTATCTTTAAACTCGTGGAACAGCTTTAATATATACGGCATCAATGGCGATATTTGGTTTTTTGATTGATTGATTAAATGGGGTTTATGGGATTTAAAGCAACAAAGGCTATTATCCCCTATTCATTCCAAAGTTCTTTCTTAATCCGTAATAAAAAAGGAACGAAGGTTGAAATCTAGAAGTTGGTACACACTCTTAAAACGCAGCCAAATCGCCAAACCAAGATGTTGACAACTGCACTTCATTAACGCCAAGTCGCCAATGCTAAATGCAGGTAATACTTGAATTAGCTTTGGCGACATCTTAAGAGTGTGTACCAACTTCTAGATTTCAACCGGAACGAAAATTTCCATCAAAAGTTGGGCTAAAATATTGCCGATCTGATTCGGTCAAGAGAAAAAAAAATGGCGCCCTCCTCATATTCTTTCCCGCCATATTTGGTTATTCGGAGACTTTTTTTATTGCGTAAACAAACATGGCGTCGACTGTGTTGCCTAAACAAACATGGCGACTGTTTTTTGGCATAGCCAAACATCGTATCATGGTTTACGCAATAAAAAAGTCGCCAAATAACGAAATATCGCCAATGATGCCGTATATCAAAGCTGTACCAAACTCGTTATCCACTCATGAATGAAATGGGATGACTTTGGCGTGAATTTTGAGAAATAATGAGATACCGAATTGTTAATTTTTGGCGAAGCAATCATATTGTACATGAAAATTTCCTGCATTTTTTTCATTTCTTTGCCAAATTTACGAGAAGATGCTATAATTTTTTATTAGACAACATGATGTTATTTCAGGGAAACAGTCTGTGACGTCTTCGAAAAATGGGTGGGCAACAAATCCAGATTGCAATGTTTTCAACGTATCGGATTTCCTGTCAAGCGGATGCTTGGGAAAAAGATTAGACGCTATTTTAGCAATTTAAAGTCGAAGTATTTTAGGCATTTAATATTAGTTTTAAAATTAAAGTGATGAAACAGTGAATCACAGAAAAATGCATTCAAAGCATCATTTTCACTGGAACATTCATCTTAAAATAATTACTGAGGGGAATAGTGTTTCTTAATTTAAGAATGATTTACCATTAATAATATTTTAAAACTGTGAAATAAAAACCTTTTGCAAATTCTCTTTTTAAATTAAGTAATTACATCGCTTGCATTCACTAAATATGTTTTTTTTTCTTTATTAATCAAATCTGTCATTTTAATGCACAATAAAAAATATGACAAAGCTTTTACTTTTAGAAATCTGTTTTCTGACAACAAGCATGTCTTACTTACCTCACTCATCTGTGACTAAAGTAGCTCTATGTGACTGAAATAACTCTTTGTGATTCTGAGATTATGTGACTGGAGTAGCTCTTTGTAACTCTCAATTATGCGACTGATTCGGGATTTTGGTTCGGGTTTTTTTCGTGAAAAAATCTCGTTTTCAAATGTAATATATTTATTCATGTTAATAATATTGGATTCAATTTCTGTTAGTAACAATCTTATGTAAAATCGGACGATGGTACGAGAAATAGCAAACGTAATTCAACAATTTTGGAGTAACATTTCGCGTGAATGTAAAATCGATGAATGAATTGCCTAATGTTCTTGGATAGTTTGTAGGAACCATATTGAGATTTAAATGATGTTTAAGGTAGTAGATGAAGAAGGTAGATGTGTAAGGTAAGTAGGTTTACGCCCCTCAATCTCAGCGGCCGTTTCGCAGAGACAGCCTCCTGTCGATTTTTTTTCTACTAATTAAGGTGCTGTATTCATTCTTAAAGACCACTTCAAATAGTACTTCTTTTAAGTTAGGAATAAACATTAGCTTTGTTTCTGATTCGTAGTTGTTATGTAGTGGCTGAATTATAGCTCACGCAGCAGTTAATATTTGATTGTAATTATCGTTTTCTTTTTATTTAAAACATTTAATATTTGTTTGTAAATATCGTTTTCTTTTCATTTAAAGCATTTAATATTTGTTTGTAAATATCGTTTTCTTTTTATTTAAAGCATTTAATATTTGTTTGTAAATATCGTTTTCTTTTTATTTAAAGCATTTATTTTTTACCATATTTAATTTTGTTCATCACATTATATTTTTTGTGGCAACAGTAGAAAAATGTAGTTTTTAGAATTTTGTTGATTTTTCCGTTGCAAATAGATTTTTCTAGAAAAGAAAGAAAGAAATTGAATTAAATGGAGTATTCATGGTTTATTATTTGATACGTCAAACAACTTCATGTTGCTTCTTTCATGCTTAAATAAGTAGAAGCCAACAGTTATTTTTCCTTCATTTTTCAGTAAAACTTTTTCAGAGCATTGAAAAAAAATTATTCGGATTACCGGGGTTCTACTGTAAATTAAATACAAAAGAATTAGAAATTATTCGTAAAATAAGAATTGAAAAGAAACAAGAAATTCCTGAACATAAGAACAATAAAACAATTGAAGTGTTGGTAAATAACAAGACAAGGAAGAATTCTCACACTTCAATGCAATTCTTTTTTATTTCTACAAAAATATATTTCACCCATCACGATTAAAAAGAAGAATTAGGAATAATAAAATTTGATAAATTAATTTTTCGTTGCTTAGCGACGCGAATTTTTCATCGCCTGCTTTATTGAGTTGAGTTGTACGCACTCGTTACAGTATTGTTAGAAATTGCATTCGAAAATATTTTGAAAAATTAATTAACGGGTCTATTCTCGTACCCCCGGTTGGGTTGGGAGACGTCACTTTTCCCGCGGCGTTGTTAACGTGAAAAGTGACGTCTCCCAACCCAACCGGGGTACCAGAATAGACCAGTAAAACTAAACAGAATATCGCACGGAAATGAAATTCGTGTCATTGAAAAGCTATTTTTTTTAACTTTAGGATGATGTTAAAATGGTTTTTGTACCATAATATGGACCAAAGTTATTGCGGAAAAACGTTAAAATTTCGGGTAATTTTTAATCAATTAAAATTCTAATTAAATTTTGAAAATTCTTTTCTTAGTGAGCACTTTTTACCCAAGAAGAAACCACCTCCATCTGCCAAATTTCAAGTTTCTAGTCTTACTGGTTTGGGAGATTATGTAATGAGTTAGTGCGAGACTTTCTTTTTTATACATATAGATTTTGGAATTCTAGTCTGGCAATACTGTAGTTAAATAAAATAAAAACATTTAGAAGCTGTTGATTTTTAACTATTCCAAAGTTTGTCGTTTAAACCGCCGTCCTTTATTTTGCTGTTCTTTCTTGAAAAAAAAAACGATATGGTAGTGGATGGATATAAAGTCTTAAAGACTATAATGCTTTTAAAACAGATAGGTAAACTATCTCTACAGAATTTGTTGCTGATCTTAAATCCCAGCTCCAATGATGACTTGGTAAGAATTCAAGATATTTACTACGCACTGTCACCTGACACTGAGAACCAATCCTGGAGCTCCGGTAATGGCGGTATTACTAACCATCAGTTTGGGGATAGCCCATGGAGGTAGAAGGGCAACAAAAAGAAAAATACTAGAAGATCGAAAGCAGAAGTGGAAAAAAGAAATAATTAATATTTTGGAACGATTATGTTGGAATCTTTTAGACGGCTTGATTAAACTTTTGAATTAGATTTGAACTCTAAATTTGGTTCTTAGTGAGAAAAGAAAAAAATATGTAAAAACTAAATTGTTGAACGTTAGAACGAATGGAACAAAATTTGTAAGAAACGGAATGCAAAATAAAAATAGAATCTACATTTATTTTGGAAGTGTTACGTTGGAGTGTTTTAAACAGTCTCATTGAACATTACTAAATATGTAATTTGAATTTTTTGTCCAGTGCATGTTAAAACTAAATGTTTGGTTTCAGTTTTGGTTCGTTGAAATTTAGTTTAGTGTGCCTGTGAGTTTGTTATGCATTGAAGCGGGTTATTGTTTTGTAGCCAAATGGGCTGTCATATTGGACACACAAAAAAAGGAACACTAAAGTAAATTTCAACCAAGTTGTCCCCTGTTAGCACCCATACGGCGTAAGTGAGTCACTCCGGATCAGGGTTGCCAGATCAAAATAGCAAAATAAGGCCAAATTTCCAGAATGTGGCCTTAAAAAGGCCAATATGGCAACCCTGCTCCGGAACAGCTTTGTTATATGGCATCACTGGCGATAACCTTGTATTGGCGACTTTTTGTCGCCTAACCGAACATCGTATCTTTAAGCCGCCAAAACAAAATATCGCCAGTGGGGTCCTATATTGAAGCTGTTGAAAAATGTCGCCAAAGCTAAATTATCGCCAGTGATGTCGTATACCAAAGCTGTACCGTCACTCCTTGGCCTTTCAGTTCTTTGGGCTTTTTCCCGTTTGGTTTTGCATTGTCAATTTCCCTGAGACCATCAGTGCAATACAAAATGTGACATTCTTTTAATTCTTTGTTTTTGGTATTTTGTTTGTCTAATGTGAAAAAAATATTATTTGATCAAGAAAATGTTTTTAGTCAATAAGAAAACAAAATTAGAAATTTTTATAACAGCTTTTTAATCACCACATAATTGTATATCGCTAAACTCGTTATTTACTCATGAACGAAATGGGATGACTTTATCTTGAATTTTGAGAAATAATGAGATAGCGAATTATTAATTTTTAGCGAAGCAGTCTGATTGTACATACAAAATGAACTTTTTAGAAGATGTGTATGAAAAAGTCCTGCATTTTTTCATTTATTTGCCAAATTTACAAAAAAAAATACTAGGATTTTTTTTTTTTTTACGTACACTTAGGTATCTCCATACTGGTCTAATGGTGTGCCGGGAAAGGAAAAAATTATGACGCTTTTCGTGGTATTTTTAAACGCTTATGGCTCCCCCACCAAATAACATAGAGAGTTGGTTTTAGTTCCATTTAACAGAGAAAGGTTGACATTAAAGATTACAAAAAGAATTTTAGAATTCGGAATTACGGTTTAGTCACAGTCGACACATATAATTACTCATTGGGTAGTAGGTGCTCACTAAGAAATGGATTTTCAAACTTTTAATTATTTTTTAATTGAAAATTAATCAAAATTTCAACGTTTTCCCAATAACTTCGGAGCATATCATGGCAGCATGGCATATATAGCGGCATGTTTGCTGAATTAAAACATATAGCAGACATAATCATTCATCTTACTGGATATCTAATTTTCCTAATACCTAATATTTCAGAGAGATTGGTTAACAAATTCCACAAAAATGTTGATAAAATAAAATACGAAAGCAAAATGTATTAGTATATTACCTTAGCTTTCAACAATGAAAGAGAAACACACGATTAAATATTTGTTTAAACAATGAAAATGGTTTGAATTGCGTTGCAGCAATGAAAAGTATTCTTGTTAATAATGCCAAAAAATATTGTTAAAAGGTTAATAAAATTAGAGAAAAAAGTGTAGGGTAACTTAATTGATGTCATGGAAAAGGTAATTTTTTGCACTTTCAGATGGTGTAAAAATTGTTTTTTTTTTTTTGTGCTGTAATATTTTCGGAAGTTATTAAGGAAAAACTCCAAAATTTCGCTTAATTTTTAATTAATTGAAATTCTAATTAAAACGTCAAAAAACGGCTCCGAGGTGCACATTCCCACCCTTCAAAGAATGTTCGTGCCAAATTTCGTATCTCAAGGTCTAGCGGTCTCTCCTATAGAGCGCCAAAACACATATTCTCCTTTCTTATTACTAATACAATAGACCAAATCTGTCTCTCGGTAACGCTCTGACGTCACCAACAATAAAACTCGCGCCATAGCACTGCGAGACGTTACACAGCATTATTTCATTGTTAGAGAACCTAAATTTCAGTCATTTTAAATTTAAAAGAGTAATTGTGGTTCTAATTTCAAATTTAATTGCTGAAATAAAATTTGGTATCGATTGATATAAAAATTTATATAGCTATGATCAATAGTTCCCGAGAAATTTTAAATTATATTAATCATATATTTCAAATTAATTTCCGTTTTTTAATAGAAAGTAGTAAATTGCGTCAGTGGCAAGATTTATATCATGATGGCAGATTTATATCATGCGCATGATACAGTTTGGACGCCGCGATGCATCTGATTATTGCAATCGTGATGATAAAATATTGTCTGACAAGCCGAGAAGTGCTTTGTTTTGATTAGAATTTCGAAAAAGAATGCCTTTGAAATTTTAACTTTTGACTTCCGTTTGACAAGCTGAGAATTTCAAGGTTATTGCATTATAATAAAATTGTTAAACAACGAAAAATACTTCACACGGAATGTTGTTTACCAAGCGATTTTTTTGAATAAAGAAATATATAAATAAAAAAAATATTTCCTGTCATGAAACATATGTTTATTTTATTTGTTTTCAATCAAAGTTAAACATTTCTCTCGCATATATATCTATTTAAACACGTCAAATTTGACAAGACTCGAATGAAGAGACAATTTGCCCCCATCATACCATGACGGGTGATTTTTCTGATCAGTAGAGATTAACGCTTTGACATATTTCAAAACATTGTATGTTTTTTTAGCATGATATTGCTTTAAGGCTGGCATTCTTTCTGAAAATTACATAATGTAAAAATCGTCTCGCACAGAATGAATCGACTGACGCAATCAAATCGGACGATATATTTTCTCCTTTGCCCGAATATGCAATAATTATAAGAAAAAAACGCTATTCGGAAATGAAAACCAACCGAATGTTTCCCGTAAAAAATAATAAAAATAGTAACTTTCTTTTTTAGCGTTCATATACTTTTTGTTTCTCTATAAGCTTTTTCTCAGTTCATATTCGTTTGGAAAATGGAATCGAATCGAATCATACTCACGTGACACACGTCAACTGCGCCGTGGCAATTTGATATCTTGCAGGAAGTAAAAGGTCATGACATTGTTGTTGTAACGTACTGTCTATGCGGCAGGCATATTTACGGATCCTACATAGTAGGTAATGAGGTCGCTGCTTATTGGCTCTCAGCGTCACGTGATTTGGCTTGCTTCTAAATGATGTCATAGCACTGCGCTTAGGCGGGATCTTAATTATTATTTTGTCGTCTGCTATCGCGTCATGGAAAAATCAGAACTACCTTCTAATTATGATTAATTGGATGCTTCTCAAGAGAATGATGAATACATTTTTAGAATGAAATAAATAAAGAACGAACCTTCCTTCAGCATTAGTAAGTACCGTTTAGTTTCACGACGCCATTTAGAAGCAAGCCAAGTCACGTGACGCTGAGACCCAATGAGAAGCGACCTCATTCCCTACTATGTAGGATCCGTAAATATGCGTTCGGCACCCACAGCTGAGAATGGAATGCTAATTGCTTGCCCAGACGCTGTCCTCCTTTGAAAGTGAACATTGGCGGTACGCACCCAATGTGTCTGCGACAAAATTCTGAGATTTAGGACTTCCCACCTATAAGGTTCACTTTTTACTTTCTCGTATACGAAGTATACAAAGAGAAAGTATTGTAATCGTCAAAAAATTCGAACTCGAGATTTTGACGAATCTCCAAGTTTTAGACCTCCCTCAGTCCGAAAAACACAATTTTGGAATTATGTCTGTCTGTCTGTGAACACGATAACTCGAAAACTATTAGAGCTACGGGGATGAAATTTGGTGTGTGGTCTTTAAACATAATTTGTAGGTTTCTTTCAACTTTTGGACAAAATCCGTCAACGGGAAGTCTGTCTGTCTGTATGTTCGAGGTCATGCGAACGCTATAACTCAAAAACTTGAAAAGTCAGATGGATAAAATTTGGTACACAGTTTTATCGTCATAAATGTAGGTCCGTATAAAATTTTGGGCCAAATCCGTCAACGGGTTGACTGTCTGTCGGTCTGTATAATAGCATACTTGTTCAACTCCATGCGCATGCGTAAATGCCTGTGCAAAGAAGGGATACTCCGAAACTTGGCAGTTTGCCAAAAACCAATTCTGCGGCGAGATTTTGTAAGGAAGCAAACATTTAGGGCGTCTCGTTTTACTTGCGTATTGAAAGCAATCTCTGCGCATGCGCAAGCTATTCTGTTTTCTTCTCCGCACGCGGAACTCGCATTGCTAGAGTTTGATAAAAAAAATAAATATTGCGAAGTGTTAATACATACGTATCTTTTTGAATATGATTCTTCACCTCAATATTTTACCATCACTATAATCAACAATGAAAAACCTTCTGATAGTCATTGCATTCTGGGTTACAGTTGGTTCGAACTTTTTATCAACGCAGGGGGAAGGGAAATGACAAATATTTGAAAAGTATACAAGAAAGTTTAGGGAAGGCCACTCCCGCTGGTTTGCCTCACAATCACTGGCGGCAAAATTCGGAGAAGCGATTAACTGTGCGAAGTACATTGATGGCCGTTCTGTACTGCACACATACCTCCGATTCCCTTCCATCCTCTCGGATAAATGTTAAGCAAAAATGTTGGTAATTACTTGTCTGACACCGCAGCATCGCGGGAGGTATGTGTGCACTAATCAAATGCTGTCAATGCACTTCATGCCTCTAATTGCTTCTTCGACATTTTGCCGCTAATGTTTTGTCCGACACAAATCGGATGTGCGCACCGCGCCTAAGTGATAGCTGAACGCGAGTTTTTAAGCAAATCATTTTGTACGGAAGACAGACCAACCAGAAATCAAGTGCACACTCATCAGCGAGACTTCTGCGATGAATTTAATCCCTAAATAAAGGGTATCCGAGAAATATCTTTATTATTCTAACCAGCGGGAGTGGTCTCCCCTAAACGTTCTCGTATACTTTCTAAGTGGAGAATCGTCAAAATCTCGAGTTCGAATTTTTTTGACGATTACAATACTTTCTCTTTGTATACTTCGTATACGAGAAAGAAAAAAAAACAAACAAACCTGAAATCAAATATCTGTTGCCACGTTTGAAAAAAATATTACTTTGAAGCAGGCGCGATAAAATAGGCAATGCAATAAATACTAAAGCGAAAATTTTGCTTTGGAATTGAATTCCCAAGAAAACAATTTATACTACCACAACCGTAACAAATGCAAAAGCGCGTGAATAAAAGATTTGCTGAAATAATGAGATCGGTTTGATTTACAACAATAAAAAAATTGTTAACAATTGATGCTTGAAAACATTATTTATTGTTGTAAATAAAATTTACAACAATAACAGATTGCTACCAATACGCATGCGCATGAGAATCGGATTAAAAGAAATTGAATATGCAATTTGAACGCCTCTTTTTGACGGATTTGGCCCAAACTTTTATACGGACCTACATTCATGACGATAAAACTGTGTACCAAATTTTATCCATTTAGCTATTCAAGTTTTTGAGTTATAGCGTTCACATGACCGCGGACATACAAATAGACAGACTTCCCGTTGACGGATTTTGTCCAAAATTTGTTAGAAACCTACAAATTATATTTAAAGACCACATACCAAATTCCATCCCCGTAGCTCTAATAGTTTTCGAGTTATCGTGTTCACATACAGACATAATTCCAAAATTGTGTTTTTCGGACTCAGGGACGTGGAGATTCGTCAAAATCTCGAGTTCGAATTTTTTGACGATTACAATACTTTCTCTTTGTATACTTCGTATACGAGAAAGTAAAAAGACGCACTTGCCGTGACCAGGATTCGAACCTGGGTTATTGCGGCCACAACGCAATGTACTAACCACTATACGATCACGGCTCAAAGCTAAGTAGCACAGAGAGGGTTGAAATTTACTCGAGTCGAAAACTTGATCCTGTTTTCTTTAGCCAGAAGGAAAGGCGAGGCAGTCAAGCATCATCGACCACCGTTTTTATATCTTATCCTATTTTTTATCCTGATTGTTTATTTTTTATTATATTTATATCTTGTTATTATTTATTTTTATGTAATTAGTTTCCCCGCTTTATTTCGAATATATTTATTTTTCTTATTTTCTTTCTATTTATTTGTTAAAGTAGTTAGTTAATCAGTACAGATCATTTACGGAAAGGTAAAATTTTGTCGGTTTGACTTTTAATTGGAATCTACAAATTCCACGAACG